>JAUJYS010004452.1:0-11956 GCA_033995665.1 Melogona broelemanni | reverse complement strand
GACGGTCCCGGGTTCGATTCCCGGCGCAGGCTCTCGTTTATTCGACGAGCCTGGGGTACTGGCGTCACCCCTGAGCTCCCATTAGGGAGTCCAGTGCATAGGGTGATAGGGGTGGATCTCCGGCAGCCTGGCTATACCAGCTGCCATTCCCCTTCCATTCCCTTCCCTGCCCCTCACATATCGCCATATCGACACGACGGGTAGTAGTCCTGTAATGATTAGCACTACAGTGATTTAAAAAAAAAAATAAAAGCACTACAGTGATTAAAAAAAAAATTTATCATATTCAATAATTACTTTCGAAAATGCCAAATAAAATTAACACCAAAACGCCAAAATAATTTTGATAGAACTAGTTATCTCCAATTGAATATGTTTGGTTTTCGATTTTATGGCTCAAGTGAACACGTTTCCCGTTTCCAGTGCGTGAACAGAATAAAAAAGCCCTCAATCTTGACACATACAGGTGATGGCGAGGGTCAAAGACACTGGTTTAATTAGAGAAGAATGGGGAAGGGAGGTGATCCCTCAAGAATGCCAGCCCCAAACCCTAACCAGGATCTAGGTCACTCAGGTGTGCACCTCGCCCTCACAGGTTAAAACCTGAAGCTTCAGTTATCAGCCTCAGCGTCGAAGCTACCTCGAACTAACCATAAATGTGGACCGGATTCGTAGGTTTCGCCTTCTTTCGTCGGTGCATTTAGTTACGTCACATATGCCGCAAAATATTATTTAGGCTTACCTTCTGTCCGATTTGCTCTGACTGGTCTAGCTGATCAATGAGCCATTGAACCTCCTCAGTAGGATCGTTGTTCTGAACCAGGAGCCACCTATGAATCAAAAAGTATCATAAAAGTAATGTAAGAATTCATTTAAATTATTTAGCATTTTTGGTTTCGGATTTCTGTACTCGTCACTCGTGATATCTTTGAATACAATAAGTTGTTTTGAATACAGTAGTTTTGAGTACAGTAGTTTTGAATACAGTAGTTTTGAATACAGTAGTTTTGAATACAGTAGTTTTGAATACAGTAGTTTTGAATACAGAAGTTTTGAATACAGTAGTTGAATAAAGTAGTTATGAATAAAGAAGTAAATATCGGAAGCAACAAACAGCAATGTAAGCAAGTTTCCCAAAAATTCAGTTGAAAAATAACTCTCTCAATTATTAATTAAACAATACAAATTTGAAATTTAAACAATCGTACATCGCTGAATGCGTCAATATAGCATGCTGAAAACTATTAATTGATTACTCACCAGTTAGCACTGTGACAATAGTTCATGTTCATTGAAATTAGCTTGAGACCCGATTTGATCACACTGTAATAATATCCGCCTCTGTGCCAAAGATAAAAAAAATAGTTTTTTGTTACTTTTTAAACTATTCATACAAATGTGAATGCGTCCATATAGAAATTCTACATTTTTACATACTCACTTCAGAACTAAGTCGTCGGGCAAATTTGGAACGAATCTTGTCCATTCGACGTCCAGTTCGTTGTAAAGGTAGGAAATGTTGTAGTCCGAATATACAGGTGGCACGGGGAAGCTGTAACAATAACAAAACTAATATAGAACTTGGTCCAGAATATCAGCAATGGTTTATGTAAATGTGTAGGAAAAGCACAACTATAAATTACAATTTGGGCAATTGGCAGTTGGCAAATTGAAACAGCGACCGATCGTTTTACCTGTTCACGGGTTCCGCTTCGTGGTTACCTACAGCTGGGAATCTGTAAATAAAAATGAGTGAGTAAGCCATTGAACATCTTGCCAGGATTGTATGAAAAAATCAACAGTTTACTATCAGATACGTGTCCACTGCCTAATGCCTTCATCTACAGGTACACCGTGTACGTAGCAGTAACAAAGAGCACGCGCCCCCAAGAATATATCGAAAGCGTTTGATGTGATCACAGGCAAAAGGATTTAACAGCATGTACCGACTTCAGTAATATTTCAGTATTTACTTGCATAAACTCACAAGGTGTTCCATAGCTGCAAATATAATTAAAATTCATGAACGGATCTTTTAAGGTTTTATTATTTAAGGAAAAAGCGGCAAATTACAATTAATAAGCGTATTGAAATAATAATTAAGTTGATGACCGCATAGATTTTATTTTACTTGCAAAAACATATAATGCTTTTGATATATTCGTGGGGTGTGTTGCAAAATGTAAAATAAAATTCGAGTTTCCATCTGTACTTTACTAGACCAAGGAATACATACAAATAATTTTGGGCTCTATCCGATCAAACGCTTTCAAATGATTAATAGCCTAAATAGAGAGGTGGCAATAAAACATCGCAAAACAAAATAAGAATGTACAAGAATGAAGCGAAAAAATATATATTACACGTTTTTGTTCGGGAAGTATTTGGCGAAGATATCCGATGTTTGCTTCAGGATATCGAGGTTGCCTTCCTTGGTCTGGTTATACACGTCATGAGGAGGAATATCTCCCGTCCAGTAAACAACGTCGAACTATAAGGAATGCGAATAGTGCCGTTGGAAAATAGAAAATTCGCCAAGACGTTCAAGTCAAACTCTTAAAATAAAATAACGGCATTAATTCCAATGTCATGCGTCCTTTGGTATATCCTTGGAATACCCTGTTCTTACATCAAGATTTGTGGTAACATATTCGAGCAGATTCTCCAGAGTGTGTGCTGGTGTGTCACAGTCCTTCACCGCTCCTCCCCACTGTCCGGCATACTGGACTGCCTCGTCCGGCTTGGGGTTGCTTTCCACTCGGCAGCACATCGGCTCGTCGCAATTGGCCACCGATCCTTCGGCGTACTGCGGGTCAAGGTGGACGTCGGACAAATGCAGGATACGGAATTTGGGTGCAGTCACCTATAGTTAAACATAAACCCAGTATTAAAATTAACCATCAATCCGAAAGATCTAGTGAAAAGATTTACAACTCTCGTTTTTTATAAAAAAATTATTTATGTGCCTGCCAGTATTATTTGAGCAAATGGCAATAAATACATTCAAGTTCGGAAGTGGTGAAATGCTGGGGTGCGTCACCCATTTGATATTCTGCGCACTTACGTCAGGTTGCGGGGGCGGCACGTAGGGTGGCTCGGGCGACGGAAACTGGACGGTCCAGTCGAAGGCGGGTAGGTACGTGTCCAGCACGATGCAGTCGCCGCCGAAGATGAAGGCACACATGTTTTCTTTGGTCATGTTCGCTTGGAGGTCCTTGAAGATGTAGACTACTTCCGGCTGGATAAGGAGAGAGCCAAAAATGAATTGTAAGAATTGATTAAAGATTAACTGCAAGGACTGATGATACCCTACTACTTCCGGCTCATGTTGAGTTCGTTCCTTTTGAAAAAGGAACCAGTTCGAGTTTCTCTCGTGAAAAAGGAAACAGTTCCCATTCCATGTCCTACAGAAATTAAAAAGGAACCTTGACGTTCCAAAAGGAACCTGAAACTTTTTTTTTATTCCTTTTCCGTTCCTTCGATTAAATATATTCTTTAAATTCAATGACATCATAACGTTGTGTGCAAAAATAAATAAAGATCCTAACGCAATCTTTATTTTCTTCTCGACGTACGGTGACCTTATGCCGATTTGCGGATACAGTCGGTTCCAGTGTCGACACACTTTGGGAAATTGTACACATAGAAAATTGGATGTTATGGCAAAAGGAACACTTTACACAGAAAAGGAACCCACATTTGCAGTTCACCAAAAATTAAAAGGAACATCGGCGTTTCAAAGTTCCTCAAAAAAGGAACCATGTTCTTAGGAAAGGAACATTTTTGTTCCGTTCCTACCCAACACTACCAAAAATGAAGCATGGGAATAAAAAAAGACTCTTCATATTTTTTTCTCATTTTGACAAGCGATGTAAATAAAATAATACGAAAAATTAACTAGAAAACGCGGTGAATTTGTTAATTATTCCACAAGAATTTTGGAAATATCAAAAATCGAAAAATTATACAAATAATTGCGAAAGTTCCAGAAAAAACTAAAACTTATGATCATAGAAGAATTGCTAAATTTGACTTTCATGGTTAAAGTTATACATGACATGTTAATTTGTCTTACTGAAGAACCTTTTCCGACAATCGACAGTTGATGTCAACCCCATTATGTGCTTCTCATTTCAGTGACATTGATCACTAAATTTTATTATTGTCTTAAATGGTTTTGGAATCCATTTTCAAATGGTACTTTATTGCATTAAATCATTTTTCGCTATTTAAGATGGTGTTTGTACATCGTATTAAGGAAAACAAATATGGCAATTGTCGAATGTGACGAGATAAAGCAGCTCACAAAATTAATTCGAGCTATGGAGAGTTCCCGAGACTTTCAGTTATTCCCCCACCACGCACACCTAACTTCCACGGTATCTGCCAAGCGATCGAGCGCGGAAACTCGTTATGAAAGCACGAGGAAATGATTGCGGCCCTCTCCGCTACATAACCTACACGTGCGTAGTACTTTCGAACGGTAAAAAAGAATGACCGTCATCATCCATTCCCGCTGCCGTCGTCAACCTTGGTTCTCGCAGTGAAGGTTTCTCACTTCCCCCCCTCCTCATTCTCGCTTGTTCGAGCGCTTTCCAAAAGTTCTCGGGGAAGAAGAGGTCATTCACACTGCGGCGGTATAGAAGCCTAGTTCCCGAGCGAACGATAAACGCGCGAGGCCGTCAAAATGTATATACCTGGCCGGCGAAAGTGAACCGGGTGCCGGGGATATGTGTAGCGGAAATTGATGGTAACACGTGCTCCTATATGACCGAGCATTGAAACGATACGAAAACGGCATACAACTAGTTAAGTTAGAATGAATTCGAACCGTGACGGCATAGAAATTGGCAGCACGATGGCTAGCGAATACATATATCTCCTGCCATTGTTATGAGGCGTAGGAACCATATGAAAGTCATGCTTTTATGGCCATTTCATTCTTGTATCCACACGACTGTAATCAATAAAAATATATAATTCTTATAATTAGAACTGTGAATTGTGTTCTTCCGAGAATCGGTCATGGTTGTTGGGTTAACAGTTAAATGGGTAGACGGCATTCCACGGTGTAACTAGATTGCTAATGATTGTGTCACTAGGCGTTCGAAACGCCAACTTTTGACGAAGTTTGGATCGAAGTTTGTACTCTGAATTCCTTAATTTAATAAAACGTTATACTAGTATACAAAGTATAATATACTAGTCACTAGTGTAAATAACAGGTAACCGAGGTGTTACTCTATAAACCTTGGAATGTCACTTCAAATAAAATATCGATACTAGCGACGATTCTTTATGTTACTGTTTTTATCACAATCGCTAACACTCTGCACGAGACAAGTCCAAACTTGGCAACCGGAAAGCGCTACCATTAGCGAAAAAGAGCGCTCTTGAAATTAATGGGGAATACGTGGTGGTTTCGAGAGGAATATCTTGAACTGGAAGTAAGCGGAAAACTCGATTCTTTTGAAAGGACCTTAGAAGAAGCACTCTCAACAATGCGCGCCTGTCCCAGCAGATTATTTAGCTTTGTTTCTTGAAATTTGTTACACGCTCCAAATTCAATCGCAACTATTTTTTTTTTGTACCATTTGACCCGCTATAGAGAATGGTGCGCTAAAGAGGATGCCACGCAACTCGAGTATACGTCGTCTATTGAAAGACGGACCCCCCTCAGGACTTTCCTCTCCTGCAGGTAGGAGAGCACCTTTTTCCGGTATCAAGCGTGTAGGTCGGATTTTCCTCCTTGACGCTGAGTCTAAATAGGTAGACGAGAGACGCAACCTTACAGGTACACAGAAACATTTACTTCCCTGTTATCGAATATCTGACTGAAACCGCTAACAACGCTACTGAACTTTCACGATTGCAATTGTATTTCAATTTGACCATCAGGCATTTTGACACTTAATTTTTTAATACTTGCCCATAGCTGTGTGTGTGTTTATGAAAGATAACGCTCCTGAAACTGCATGTTTTTATTTACCTTTTGGATTAACCTATTTTGTTAAACTGACGGACTGTCTTGGTAGAATAGGGTTTTAAGATGATTAATCCATAATTGATCAAGCACTAGGTCTGGTAGTTTTGTTTCGTAGACGTCCTATCTCAACTATTAATTTTGATCAAGCACTGCTGCTAAACAGAGGCTTCAACGAGTCGGCACACATTCAACAGAGGTGGTATAAATGGTCTCGTTCCTAGATGGCTCACGGCCGGTGAAATGGACGGAGATTATGTGGGGAAATGAAATTTTTTTGTGAAAAGATGCATTAACAACTTGTAAAAAAAAATCAGGCTTGCTGCATTAAGATTAACTATTTTTAAAAAATGTGGGCTATTATTTTTGAAGTGGCTCAAGTAGCTTTCTATCGGCGAAGAAAATGCTAGCTAGGAGCAATATATTAATTTTGATAGTAGTGAATGCGAATATTGAGTTCGTAGGCGTATTTAAATTACTGCGCTTATGTGTTGTTCTATTATGTGTGCTTCTCTTATTTTGCAGCAAAATATGATAATGAACAATATTTAATTTTTGTTTCAAGACTATAGTGGTTGTAACGGAAGGAATGATTATTTTTAATCACCTACTTGCTACGAGATTTTCGCGATACCTTCCTCGCTTTCAACGTATAGGCCAGCAAAAACCGTTTTTCAATTTTTTTTCCCCCCACACCGGCGCGGTCGGTTCTGAGAGCTAGGTCGGGATGACCGCGGTCACCACGCGCATGGCATAAGGTCAAGCAAGCGTAGGGACGGTTCGGATGAAAAAGCGACTCGGGAATTACCGGTAGAATAGTGAAAATGATGATAGCGAATCAATTAGTTCGTGGTACCCTCGGTATCTCATTAACCGCCGATTTTAGCACACCAAGGTCAAATACACGTGCTCGTATAGTTTTCATGGTGGTGCCATTTCGAGTAAACTTTCGTAAAATTAGAAAATGGTGACGCACGAACTCATACTTTGGAATGGAATCTCAAATGCTCAAGCTATTGATGTGCTTTCAAATTCGTTCTTCGAAAGTCTGAATTCGTTTGCAAATTAAATTAGGATGCTGATTATGTTTACAATTGAAAAGGATGCTAGTTAGTTGCTGAGATTGTTGAAAGGAATCGCTGCAGTACAGAAATATTTGTTAATATACTGCTACTAATATACTATCTGTAGATGGCAATGTAGGGTGATTCAATAAGACGCCAAACCATGGTAAAGTGTAAAAAGGTTAAGAATACAGTATTGTAGGTTACCGGTGACACCATGGCACAATTCTTTCTCCGTTTTAAGAACACGGTAGGCCCCGGATTCAGAGGTTGCTGTAAGCCACAATCTGGTAGTAGTTTAATTCACCTATTCCCCTACAGGGGCGCTGCGATGCGTAATACTAATCCAATAACTCAATTGAAATTCAACCGATTGCATAAAACAAATTATAAATCAGCGAAGTAATGCGATAGTAAGACACTTTTAATCCGTCGTTCACAAAAGTGATAAAAATACGAGCTTTCGGTGTTGATGCGATAATCAAATAGGAATCGCAGGCACCACTGGTCAGGTAGGGAGCACGCGAACTACACTAGCTACCAGATTTTGATTTACATCAACTTCTGAATCCTGGCACAAGGGCGGTTGAAAAAGTAACGTAGGCATACAAATACTCACAATGACTTCGATCAGCATACCGTGGCACACGTCTTCCGATTCGATGCCTAGCGAAACGCACAGATCGGTAACATCGTCGATAATCTCGTCGTCGGTGGCGTTATTCTTGATGAGCGACTCCAACAACTCCATGGCGATCTTACACACGTCGCACGTGATCTGCGTGGCCGGCGGCGTAAAGATCTTCTGGAACATGTTCCGCATCTGGAACAGGACCCTGGCGTGACGCGGCGATAGCTCGGCCGGCACGCTGGTCTTGGGCAGGATACGGTGGTAGGTGGCCAGCGTGCTGTCGCTGGGCGAACCACCCTCGCGGTGCACGTGCGCCGGCCGCGGGGCGGCGCTGCGTCGCTGCTGTGACGTCATGGACAACGGGCTGGCGTCTACCACGGCGGCCATGACGAAGGCGCACGTGACTGACAGGAGAACGGCGCTCCATAGTTGGATGGAACGGCGCGCCATAGTTTATTGGATTTTTTGGTATATTCCTCTGTGTTGTGCGCTCGCTCCGGCACGGACCGACCTGCGATTCAGCCGAACTCTTTTCCCGTCTGACTCGAAATTTGGTGTGTCTGACGCGTGTGTGCGCGTTTGGTGTTGGCCAGGTAGCACTCTCGCCGGTTTTTACCTGTGGCGAAGAGTGTTGGGCGAGAAGAAGAAGAAAGAAGCGTAATGAAATACTCGAGGCGACCTTTGTGTGTGTACACACCTGTCTTGATTTTTCAGTGGATCTGCCACTGCATGTTTTTTTTTTTCTTTAGTTAGGGAATGCGCAAACTGCGGCTGTCGTACCTTGGCCCGCGCATGTGCGATGATGTTTGGAGGCGAGATGGTGAGTCTCGGTAATAGGGTGTAATGGTGTGGACGAGTGGACCAATTTTATTTGTTAGCTTATCGAGATAATCATATTTGTTCAATTTAACTAGTCGTCAATTTTTAATGTTTTGTTAACGTAATCGGTGAAAGTCAACCAATTAGATTTTTTTAGTAAATAAAAATATAGTTAAACGATGGTGGTGGTGGTGATAATACACGATGAAATAAATTAAAGTAGACGAATTAACAATTATTATTTTTAATCAAGTCATAATTAGACGATGGTGTTGATAATGCACGACGAGACAGATGTCGAGTTAGATGTAAATTCACTGATTAAATAACCGGTAATTAATCAGTTCATTTTCACTTAAATTAATATTGAATAATTATTGTTATTCGTTAAACATTAAGAAATTGTTTTAACTTTTACAGTTATTGCCCCCCCCAGATTTGCTGTAGTTATGGTAGTTGACGAATATACGCTATTGGACGATTATAAAAGGTGCTAAAATGTTTGTTACGAACTTGTCGTCTCAAATAAATTATTAGAAATGATATACCACATGGGTTGAACAATCAACAATAACGAATGAAGTGACTGTGAGCTAATGTTATGAGATTGAGATGAGTTATACATTGTTCATAAATCACATTTCGATAAGGTTGAATCCTCATTTTTGTGAACGAGTGAAAGCTTCTTGTCATTAAGCCAAACCAAAATTCGCGATAGAATAAAAATGAAATAGTCAAAGCATCAATGTTAAAATTATAAAAAGAAAATCGTACGCCCTCGTAAAGAACAAATACAATGTACCGGTACATGAATTATTGCTTGGAAATGTTGGACACAATGTCGAGGAAAAAATGTAAAATAATTTAAGTGTACGTAGTTTTTAAAAGCCGTACTATTAGGATAAGATATTGTAGATTGTAAATAATACTCTCATGAAATGATTGGATGCGTTAAGGTCACCTCTCATTCAAATGCACACGCATCAAGTGTCGCGATAACGTTCCACTTCGAGCACATGTCTAATCTTGTCGATCATTTTTATAAAGTACCTGTTTCCTACGTCAAGTGGGGGCTGTTCGAGTAGATATTTACCTTCATCAATGTACTATTGTAATTGAATTTTTGTTTTTCTAATACCGTTCCCCCCCCCCCCTTCAAATTAAACAAATACAGATTTTAAGCTGTACGAACCTGACCCAATGCGCGACAGAAATTCGTAATAAATAAAACATCCAAAATATTTATGTTTTATTTTTGTCGATGACTACATATCCACGTCATTGCTATCCAGCATTTTCGATTTCAACAGCATCATCATCATTATACGAACCGCACACAATAGAATAAATAACTATACTATCACCCATAGGCTTATGTGGATTCGTATAACCAAAAAATTTAATATACGTTTACATTGTGTAACGGCTCATAAAACAGAATTTTTCTTTGAGATGAGGAATATTTGATGTCAAAAACTAGATACGTTGAGCAATATGACCTCGATTCATTGGAAATCGTTCAAAACGAGCGTCGCGTTAAGCGGGATCGAAGTGCTGTTTAACAGTTGTCAGTTCTTCGTATTTCTTGAGCTGACTTAACGCGAAATACATTTTTTAGACCATCAAATAAACAGGAGCCCTCGCTGGGAACCGAACCCAGGATAGGTGCACCACAAATCGCTCACTCTATCAACAGGGCTACGACGAGTTGTACCCTCTTAAATTAATATAAAAATAAATAATAATAAAAAATTAAAAGATGCACTCTTTCATGAAAAAAACAACGTAATATTATTTGTAAAACTTCAAAATCACAGATAAATGATAATATTGGCGAACAAAATATTTAACAGTTATGTAGGACACACAAATGTTTACGCTATTATTATCATTTATCTGTGATTTTGAAGTTTTACAAATAATATTACGTTTTGCTTTATATCAAAGAGTGCATCTTTTAATTTAAAAAAATAGAAAAATTCATATTAATTTAAGTGGATACAACTTGTCGTAGCCCTTTTGGTAGAATGCTTAACAAACAGTGCTTAACAAGATTACTTCACCCTCGTGTCGCTATGGCGATATGTGAGGGGCAGGGAAGGGAAGGGGAATGGGAGCTGGTATAGCCAGGCTGCAGGATCCACCCCAAAGCTTTGGACTCCCTAATTAGACCATCAAGGAACGCTCAGGGAACGCGGCTCGTCGAATAAACGAGAGCCTCTGCCGGGAATCGAACCCGGGACCGTCCGCACCGCAGACGAAAGCATTACCGACTGAATTAGACGGCCGCACTATATATCCTGATATGCCACATGTCCTGCTGAATTTTCGTACTACTTTACACATAAGGTTAAATACTAATAATATAACTTTCCATATTAATAATTAAAACTATCCACGGCCAGCAGTATAGGTACAGCAACATATGGCCGGAAAACGAATTCACGTAAGCAAAATGCCGGCCATATCCTGATGGCATGGATATTTTTTATTAATTCACGAATTGTTCCACAACGGCTTCTAATTACCTTTCATCTGTTACGAATAGTAATTCCGCATTATTTCATAGGAAAAAGGTTGTAAATGAATAACTTTACCTGCCCCGCAACTGACGCTATTCATGCGATCAAAGATGCGCACTGTATAAATTCAAATGTAAAAATAACCCAATAAAATCGAAAATCGAATACGTGTCGATCTTGTTACCTTTTATATAGTCGGCTCTCAAGTTAACTCGGCGTACACGGTGAACCGATGCTAGATCAAGCTACATCGCCAATGTTCGACGCAGGTAATATTGCGTAGAAGATTTATAAAGGTTTCGTCAAGGGATACCATGCGCAAAGATATCGACCAATCAGATCCCAAATTCACTTTTGCACTTGCCAAAAATAACTTATTATCGTAAATTAGCCGCACAGCTGTTTTAATCTCTAAACTTAATTTTTTTGGATTTTAGCCTGATTTGAAGTCGATATAACGTCTCATTGTTATAATGTTTCAATCGCCATTATTTTATATTTTGACGTGATTTAAAGTCGACTTCATATGACGTATCCGATACGTTAAATCGATGTTGGTATTGTTTCAATCGCCAGCTGGCTAAACTTCGATTTACTGACAAATAAATTAACAAACTTATTAATCGAAGTGTGCTGGTGAACACTCTTTATCTATCAGTTACAGGAGTTTTTCCTTTCGTTTAACTAGATTTTTGTGTTGTTGGAAGTTGGTATAGCGTATCGTCGCTTTGTTGATATTGTTTTAATCGTCATCTGGTCAATCAAAACCTTTCTTAAATCAGAACGTTATTCCCCGTAAACCTATGTGATTTATATTTTCTTTTAAATCACTGTAGTGCTACTCACTACAGGATTACTACCCCTCGTGTTGCTATGGCGATATGTGAGGGGCAGGGAAGGGAAATGGCAGCTGTTATAGCTAGGCTGCAGGATCCAC
>JAUJYS010004451.1:0-11956 GCA_033995665.1 Melogona broelemanni | reverse complement strand
CAAAATAGTCGATTAGTATATCGACAATTTTCAAAAATACTCGATACTTTTGAATACTCGACTCATATCGCGCATCATTAGTTCCAATGTGTCGGTTCATATTTCGATAGTGATACCATCATTCATGGTCTCGTTTCTTAAAAAAAAAATAGATTTGAAATCTGGATCACACATTATCAATTCGAAAGCCAATGAATATATTTATATATTTTATAAATACAGAATATTGCACGGACTTCGACATTACACTTTTTCTTACATTTTATTTTATTCGTCATCAAGGAAAACGCCGTCTTAGGCATAACCGCTCCTTTCTTCATTTACAAAAATACATGATTATTACTTCGGATCGAGTTAATCCAACACATTTTCAATATGTCGATTGTGTTGGTGGCCTCATTAAAAAAACACTAGTCACATATTGTTATCGTCTTACAATATAGAGCTACATAAATTGATGGCATTTGATCTTGATGACAATCCCTATTATTTTGCCCCCCTTCCCAATCCCATCCACAGTCTCCCTCCCTCCCCCCCCAACCCTGGCAATATGAGTTTTTTTCATGGATACAAAAAACTAAAGATAAAGACGACGATGATTCGGGTGACGATGGCAAATTTAAGAAAATGTGATTACAAGTGTTTCTACATATAAAAACATTTACTTTTACCCCATCAAAGAAAAGTATTGATCAGTGAGTTTAACAAAAAAAAATGTGCACGATGATTTCTCCAAAAGTGCTTTTTTCATTCGTTTTCTGAGGATAAAACCTTTTTTTTAAAGTACATGCTCACGGCCACCAGAGGACATCACACTCTTTTGGTGTGTTTTGAGATATTTAACAAAGTTCATATTATCAACAATAATTAATTGAACATGATACAACTAAAAAAAAAACACAATCATCATTTTCAATTTTTTTTTAAACAAAGTACAGATTTGGGATTGGTTTTTGGTGCCATGTACTTACAAGATTTTCATCTCGCACCCGATGATTACTTTTTAACCAATTAGGTAATTATATTCATTAAATTTTAACTACTACCGGTACGTGGTCTGATCCACGCACTCTGAAGTGGCACGTGCAAATAACAACATAAGACAAAAATATTTTTGGAAAATGGTGGTGGTGGTGGTGGCGTTTAAGCATTAAAAGACAGCTCGTTCACAAGTTTACATTTAAAATGGAAATAGCGAAAAAGTACAGACACGTGTATCTTTTCATCCGCCTGTGGTAAAAAATAGTCGCCCCTAAAAACTGCAGTTAGTCTAAGGCCACTGGTAATCACATATTCTTATCGAAACATTCAATATACATAACATAAATAACACAAGTTGGCACGTGAGTTTTAACTCGGATGTTGTGCGACTATCGCGGTGTCAAACAAATTTTTATTCAGCTAGCTACAGGCAGACCCATCACGTTCAATGTCGGTTACATTTCTCCCAATACCCTCGCTAAACGTATTTTAGAGAAATTAATTAGGAGATTATTTTCAGTTTCACATTTCAAATTATTAATTCAAATTCCATTCTCCCCGAAGCTGCAAAGGGCGCTCGGCGAGCGATCCAACAAGAAAGAATTGAGTCTCAGGAGGAAGATATAAATTAGCTGTCGTGTATTTTACAATCTCTGCCTGATGCGCAAATTTAACGTGGCGCCTAAACAACAATATGCCTACAAGATGGCCGCGCGCAATAGATGCCGTGCATGAACTAAAAACAAAACATGATCTAGACAACAATTACAGCTAAAAATAAATCGCCGGTAAAGGCAATGCATACCCAAATAATTAAACAGAGTCAACAGAGAAATCAAAATCGAATCCGCCTAACATCCTTTTCCTCTACATATCGCTTCAAATAAAAATAAAAGTGCAACACGTATACCCCGTCATATCCGGATACAGGGTGGGGTTTGGTGAATGGTGAAATTGGCTCATTTAACAATTGTCGAAAATCTACTGGCTATTGTTTCAGTGTTCAATTTCGGTTGTGTTTCAATCAGATAGATCGCCTCCACACATTAAGTATGTTTTTTATTATTAAATAATGATGTTTGCGAAGAAATAAACTTTATTAAACAGTCGGAAACTACACGTAAAACTACCTCGACTTCACTCTTTCTACCCTCGACCAATGTTGAGCTGCTGTTGAATATAACATGTTGAGAAAATACATCTGTAGTTTCTTTGATCACATTCACTGCGACTGATCAATTCCATGTCAACAGAAAACAAAACATAACTAACAATTAGTCTAACACATGATTCGCTGCCCGATTCGACTAAACACATTTTTTGGTTAGTCAGCTGTGCCGATATTATCGTTTTATAGCTGAAAAATGCACACAAATTTTGAATTCGCATGATATTCGTAAATGGAATAATTCAAACAGATTTTTGATCCGCCAAAATTTGTCGTACTTTTTTCTCCAAATTAAAAAAGCTTAAAAATATACTCATAACATAGCTGCTAAGTTCGTACAAGTGGTACAACACCACGTTTATAAAATTACAAACAAATTGGGAGTTCTAAAAAAATGGAATTAAAATAAGAATTAGATTACTCATTTTTAACTATCAAACTTAACAGGCTACAAACGTTCGTTTCTTGTTTGCAGAAGCTGCCCCTCACACTTAAAGCACTTTATTTCGGTCTCTTCTCGATCGGCGTTGGAATAGACCCCATTTTAACTTTTTTTTTTCTCCCCAAATCGGATCTCAAATTTTGAGTAATTTCAAACGGCAAACCATTTTGTAGAATTTCAGAATATCACCGAAAGATTTCGGTTTCTGCAACTGCGACATGTACCCGATACGAAAACATAATAGAAAAATAAGAATAATAAAGCGTACATATTGTAGCAGCTCGCGTAAAACATCAAACGTACGACAAGACAGCGTTATAACAGACAATTATTTACAAGTACATAAAAAAAAGGCGCGTTCGTTCGACTGTCCCACGCAAACTCAATGGCGGCGATCACGATGATCAATTTTTTTCTTTTGGCGGAGAAATAAAAAAAAATGGTTCGTGTGTGTTCGGTGGTAGGGAAATTGAAAAACATGAAAAAGAAAATGGAAAATTAAAATCAGCAATAATAAAATAGAAACCGTCACCGCCTAACTCGAATGTCTGCATGATAAGGAATTTATACTCGTTTGTATAAGAGAGAGGTACTCTTGTGCGCGTCTGCGTACGCACAGAGCGAATTCAACGCCAGAAAACCCATTCAACTGGGCAGCCAGCCATTTTTTATAAAATAGTTGCGACACCTGCGTGTTGCAGGTGCAAACGCGGGACGCGATGTCTTCCCGCAGCTGCGGAAAGTATTATCGAATAGATCGATGGAGAAACAAAACGACTGGTCCCTCGTTTCCGATTCCTCTTTGGAGGAGAACTGGCTGAGGATATCTGTGGAGAAAATAAAATCGCATCGCGAAGGAACTCCCCCTTGGGACACAGATACCCGCTAATGGAAACAGATCACCTTTTGGACACTACACCAACAGTCACGCAGCAACCGATTCAGCACTCCTATTGGTACAAAAAACAAAATCCAGCCAACCAATAAACGCAACCACATCACGTGATCCGAGTGGGGCGTGGCATTCGATTCCACCTTTTTGGTTGGTGCGATGGAGATTTTCTAAACACCAGATCGGCCACTGAACAGCCACTGGGGTTACTCAAGTCTCACAGGGCGGTGGCCGCCGTGTTCTGGACCACCCGCCGCGACTCCCTCGCCAGCTCGTCATCCGCCGCGTCCATGTCCACGTCACTGCACATCTCGCTGTCCTCGATTTCGCACAGATTCCCTCCGGACACGTCACTGCACGACGCGTTGGTCGACGTGTACCCGCCCACCGACACCGACATATCGTCGCCCCCACCACCTCCCAACGGCACCTCCAGCGACCTCCGACAAGCCGGATAACCCCCACCTACCACCCGCGGCACCCTCGGCTGATGGTGACCCAGATAACCGTAGGAGGACGGCAGGCCGGCGGTCACCACCGGCGGTGATGGCATCCCGTTCTCCTCCGAGTCGGTGACGTTTGCCGTCAGGCTGTCGTAGTTGGGCAGGTATGCGTCGGGATGGCGATGGTAGTCGCCGGCGCCGGCCGGCCGGTAGGAGTCTCCCCCGTCACTGCCGCCCCAGCCGTCGCTCCCGCCCGCATAGTCCAGTCCGTTCAGGATGTGCTCGAAGTTGGGCGCGAGCGGTGCGCGGACCGCCATCTCCTCGTCGTCGTCGTCCAGGTCATTGAACTCGGAGTCGCCCACGTACTCGGAGCCTTCGTCCGAGCTGGCCGTCGGCATGGTGGTACCGCCGCCGCCGCGTACCGCCAGGTGGGGCGGGTGAGGGGCCAGGGTGGAGGCGGAGCGCTGGCGGGGACCGATGACGGTGGCGGTAGAGTGGTCCTCGCCCACCTGGCTGTTTGACTCGTTGCTGTGGACGCTGGGCGAGTCAGGCACTTCGTTGGTGGGGACCTCGGTGATGTTGGGTAGCGGGTTCTGGCTGCGGGCCCAGTCCGAGCAGTCCCAGTGGTACCCTGGGTAGGAGATAAGCGGCGCAAAGAAAAAAAATTAGTTCGCCTGCTGGTCATCGGATTTGAGTGTTTAGTGGTTGGAACTGATTGAGTTTTCCGGTTAGAGGTATTTTTTTTGTCTAGTAATCGAAACGTGATTTTATTTTATTGATATTTTATTACTATTATGTCATTGATTTTAATAATGAGTATTTTTAAACTTATGACAACTTCTAGTAATTGAAATTTTCTTAAATGTTTTTAAAGTTACAGCGTTCCTTTTTTTTTCCTTCTCAATATGACATTTTATTCTCCAGATTTTCTTAGCCGATTCGGAATATTTTACGGAAGTTCCAAAATGTAATTCAATGTAATTTTTTTTATCAATTATTTTTACTATGCACCATGTCGATGACGAGCCTAGCTCATCAAAAACACTCAAAGGGTTAAAAGTGATCGATATTCAATACTAAGGGTACTGTATACAGTGTGCAACACAATAAACTCAATTTTATTAATTGTCCATGCATGTGCGTTTGTGCAAAAAGCAAAAGCAAATCTTAATATGTTACATTCCGATAACTCGTGCTCCAGTGCAACTCAAATGAATGTAATGTCAAATTCGAGAATATGATGGGAATATCGTATGTGCAATAAAGATTAAAACGATCAAATCACAATCATGCGATAATACATTGTACACTGGAAATTCTGACGTTTTAAATGAATATGCCATTTACATAGATTTCGCTAATTAGTTGTCTTCGTTTCACTTAATTTTTAAGACTTTTGCAAACATGTTATTTATGCTCCTTCTACGCAAGAGGTGTGAATATGTCTTATTCTAAAATCACCGAAGAAATATTAATACAATTGAAATATTTTAGACCGAAACGTAAAAGCTGAAAAAGAACAACAACGTTTCAATTTAAAATTAAGACGCCATAATTTGCAGTGTATTTACAAGAGTTGAACAATAGAGGAGGTAAAATGTAACCATTTACAATTTCAAATAACATTAAAGGTATAAAAGGAAACATATACATGGAAGTGAAAGATATTATGAAGGATCAAGTGAGCGTGTAGCGCATGAATAGCGTTCAAATCAAGAGCAGTTTGAATCGATACTGATTTGCAAGATGGCGGCAGATGATGTGAGGCGCTTCATACGTATTGAAAAGTGCAAATATATGGCTTCGCAGAGTGTGCGGTTTCAAATTTTGTAATGAGCGCGCAGGTGAAAACAAGTTTAAAAAAATAAGTGCTAATCTAAAAACTTGAACTGTGTTGTCAGTGCATGCTTCATACTAATATGAATAAATGTATTTTGTGCTATACTATGACTTCCAGCGTCGCTAACATGCACCATTGATATTGAAACAGGTTGAACGGACCTTACCAGTAGAACATACGATTTTGGGTGCTCTTAAGCATAATCTAGAATGAAGCCAATAGCAAAAAACGCCATGCCTTAACTGTACGAACTTTTTATTACCCTTCAGCGATAATTCGTCAAATATAACTATGAACTATTGATACAACGTTTATCGGAGGCTCGATAGCATGGGTGCCACAATTAACTTTTTGTTTTCATTGATTAACAAAATTATTTTCAAAATTTGGAAGCAAAGAAAGTAAAAATTGTAAAATAGCATTTTTGATAACAAAAGACATTTCAGTTTTTAATAGTTTTTGTTGGGACTACCAAAAAGTTATACAAATTAAGCATGCGTGCACATTTGTTCAACATTTTTGCACTTGGAGGTGAACATTTACAAATTTAGATAGGAAGAAACTGTTGTGATTGTAGACAGCAATGCAAACTCTAGAGAATTTCTAGATTCATGCATAAATAAAAGGGGGAGTCGACCCCGCTCTTATTTACCTTTGTTGTTTCCCTGAGGAGGGTCTAAATGTGAAACAAAAACGCATGTTAGAAGTGTTCAATGAATTCCAATCTGTGTATATGTTTTAATTCCAATACTATAATAGCAAAAATTTAAAGTCGTAGTTTTGGTATATTTGAATGAAATGGGAAAAAACTAGCTTGGAACGGAGCTTATAAATCGATGTTAGTCAATTTGAAGTGGTCTCAGGGTTGTAGTAGTGAGGCGTTCACATTTTTAAATTAATGTCAACCAACAATAAGAGTGCTACGTTAAGTGGTCTATAAATGTAATAGGAACCGCGAGCATGTTAGTATAAGGACGCAAATGTTTTTTTTTTATGTCCCCTTAACAACACACACCATTTCTGAAATTCCATGCCATCGCTTTTTTCGAAGAAATTGCATTCCTAATCTTACCCGAAAACCATTAATCATGAAAGATGAAAATGAAATTCCCAGAAGCTGACAGGAGTATCTAGAAGGAAGTCGAACACACTATAACCGAAGAGCAGCATGAGGTAAAAAGAAATTCGGATAGGCCCGAGACAAAACAGTTTGTCAATAGACACGTTGAATAACAGAGCATGTAATTATCTATGGACACTACTGCATGTAAACATGTACTACACTTGTTAATGGAAGAAACGTTCCAGCTTTGAAAAAAAATACACTGGCCGCACCCTCACAAAAAAAAATATATACGACATGTAAAACGTTACCAGGTCTTAAATACTGAACTGTAATATTATTTTTGTCATATTCTTCAATCTCCGTACTAATTCATTCAAAAAGACAGATTTTTGAACAAATATCCGCACAATAAAATTTAGATGTGACCGAACAACGTGTTTCTATTCAACAACAATTTCCAGATGCCCAATCTTCCCCTTACCCCAAGAATTTTTCGAAAATTTATATTCATCTGGCTTACTGCAAGCAATAAGTAAAGGAAAGCGATAGTTACCTGGCAAATCATCGTCGATAGAAGGCACTACGGATACAGAAGGCACTCCGACATTGTCGGCAAAATTCTCCGCAGGTGGAATTGGATGCTCTGGAAGGCCAACATGACATTTCATGTCTGAAAACAAAGCAAATAATATAATTAATTCAAACGGCTACCATGATTCATTAATTTATCTTTTTCAGATTCAATTTCAGATTTAGATTTAGATGGATGGGGTAATTGCCGCGACGTAGCATTATGGCAATATCTGGGTATATGCGGGAAGTGTGGGAAATATGGTGGGATCCCAGTTGGGAATTCCGGCAATGACGAACCAAGGGACCTCCAGGACAATGGGGGAAGGTGAAGGTTGCGACAGGAATGGGACCCCGTGTACTCTCGACTTTGAAACCCCCGAATAATGATTTGATCATTCTGACTGCCGAGTGCCGATTCGGTGGTTCAAAGCCACTCTTAAGCCTTGATTTTTATTGCCTGCCGAAAAATCCCGTGCATTTTGCCGCTTGCCAAGTGCTGTCCTCCCCGCCTGGATATCTGGTTCCCGCACCCATCCTGCCTTCCGTATCCAGTCCATCATCCCGGTAAGCCACATTCCCTCATCCCTGCGCATCGGGACACTTAGTAATAACATTAATTTTAATTATTGTACGACCTGTCTGGCTCAGTCAGTACTGCAACCGACTGCGGTGCGGGCGGTCCCGGGTTCGATTCCCGGCGCCGGCTCTCGTTTATTCGTTAGTGGTAAAAACATGCCCACAACATATTGTCACAGCAACACGAAGGGTAGAGAATCTCCTGCTGTGATCTTCACTACAATGAGGGGAATTTTCTCACTAAAAAAACTAGTTTTGCATATTGGCCAAATCGGTTAAGCATAATTTGCACGTGTTGGAACGTGTTCTGTTGAGCCGATTTGGGAATTTCGGGCAATTTCTAGGCTACATTCACCACGTGGCTCTTTGGCTTACGGGACACAATTACGATACACCAAGTCACCAACACGTTGCATCACCATACACACCAAAAATATTATTTTTTAAATATATACATTTATTTGTCCAAATACAATCCTTTCGACTGCCACATATTCTCGAAGTCGCATGAGCTATTTGACGGCTGCCGTTTCAAGAATTCGCCATGCTTGATTTCCTTATGCCTCGTTTTCCAAACCGTGCTCATGGAAAATAAAATAAATAATAGAACGCCATTAACTTTTGTATTAAATTGGCTCTAAGGGCTCCGTATTTATGCTCATTTTAATAGAAAGTTTTAAATATTAAAAACCCGAATTTTTCAACAAAATTAATTGGAATGGTTGCGAAAAGCTCATGCAAGCTTATGAAAACTCAATAATGTCAAAAACTCATGCAAGCTCATGAAAATATGACAACCTAACCTTTGAACTAAACTTTTCATAGAAGCTTTAAAAACGAAGCCAACGGTCCCGGGTTCGATTCCCAGCGCAGGCTTTCGTTTATTCGTTAGCCTGGGGTACTGGCGTCACCCCTGAGCTTCCATTAGGGAGTCCAGAGCTTAGGGGTGGATCCTGCAGTCTGACAATTCCAGCTGCATCCCTCTTCCCTTACATATCTCCATAGAGACACGAGGGTGCAGTATTCTTGTAGTGCACTAGGCGCTACGGTGATTTAAAAAAAAATTAAAATAATTAATAACAAGGATTCGAAGGAAATTTTGAGATTTAATCTACCAGATTGAGTCTACCAGATTCCAAAATTTGAAGTATCTAGGACGTGTGCAAGTTAGTTTAAAAGGGCCGCAATGATGTCCAAACATTCAACACTCAAGTCATCTTAATAGAAAGAAGTAAATGCAAAAAAGTTTCTTTTTTTCTGAAAAAAACTTTCATTTTAGAGATGCTCATCATAATAGAAAATTTTTACTAATAAAAACCCGAATTTTTCAATAAAATTCATAGAAATGGATGCGAAAAGCTCAGGCAAGCTCATTAATGTCAAAAGCTCATGCAAGCTCAGGAAAACTCATTAATGCCAAAATATCATGAAATTTGGCATAAAAAAAATAATGAGGATATTAAAAATATAAATGCATGCATTGTTCAACTAACTGTTGGATCACCAGTATAACTATATTAATTACTTTATTTTTTTTATTTACAGCTTCCAATAATTTTTAATCAAAATTAGAGGAAATTAGTTTAGATTACACAATCATCGTTTCAACAACTCAAGACAGCACAATGTCCAGTTCATGCGATGAACCCTCGAATCATACAACCATGCAAGATGAATCTAAGGAATCCTGTATGGATGCACCAGACCAGACAAGTGCCGCCACTCTAAAAGCACTGGCACTGATAGAAATATTGGAAACCATATTCAGTTATATGGATATTGAGACCAAGGGCAAGGCAGCCCAGGTCTCTTGGCATTGGCACGACATCATAAAGCAACCTAAATTTTTTCAAGATGCAACAACCGTGGAGTTTTTCTATTACCCGACTGTGCCCTTCCGGTACAGAATTTTGTGTGAGGATCGCCAGACTCTACCTGAAATCACTCATCCATATTGTCAGTCATTTCCTTGGATAACTAGACTGTATGTAATTACCCCCCGTGTCGAACCTTCACATAGATGTATAGTTTCAAACCAGATTATACAACTAGTAGTTAGTGGATTTAAAAATTTAGTTTCTCTAGATCTTACCTTTCATAATTTTATTGTGGTAAGTGACGTGATGCTAACCTTGATAGTCACTGGTTTAAAATCCCTAAAACATTTACGTTTGAGTCAATGCAGTCACATCACTAACATTGGCATTAGTACATTGTGCGGTTGGAATGGAATGACCTGCGTTGGCAGTGTTCCCACCCTCCACTCTCTGTACCTAGGGTGCACTGGAACCATGACTGACGAATCCCTTAAACTACTTAGCATGGGACAGGCCTCCCTCAAAAGTCTCAATCTGGAAAATTGTAACAGAATAACGGATGTAGGCTTCAAACATATATCCCATCTGGTGGACCTGCAGGAATTAAACTTGTTCATGTGCACTGGCATCAGGATTAAAAGGATGGCCCAGATGCAAAATTTGACAAAGCTTCACCTGGGGTGTACCAACATCAGCTTCAGTGAATTTTCCCTGCTGGCATCTAATGCTCCCAGGCTGGCTAATCTCTCCTTTACGAACTGTTCGCAGGTGGATGACATGTGGTGTCAGCCACTGTCCCGCCTGACCCGTCTCACTCATCTGAATCTGTTTGGGACCATCATTGGGAACTCAGGGCTAAAATGCCTGGCTGATGGTGCAGGAGCATCTTTCATCGACACCCTCATCATAAACTACTGTGTCAATCTCACTAGCGAGGCTGGCCGACACCTGGCCAGAATGAAGAACCTTCGAGCTGTTGTCTTGGATTATACATCATCCATTGGAGAGGTTGGCCTCGGTTGTTTGGCTGATGCTGCCAATTCGAAAATTGAATCCCTAACAATTTACCACATGGATGACATAACTGAAGCTGCTCGTGCACATATAGCCCGTCTGCCCCGACTTCGCCATCCGATATTCCATTTACATTTATATTTAGATAGGCTAATTGCGCCGTAGCATTATGGCAATATGTGGGTATATGCGGGAATATATGCTATTGTACTTTTTGTTCAGGAGGCTTACCAGCCTTCCAGGGAGCGATCTGGTAATTTGGAATTTGGCCTAGTCTAGTCTTCTGGCCTAAGTAGGGATCTTTAACTTGTACCTGAAAACGTACAGGCCCGGATATCACGGCTTTACTTGAATTTACTTCCATTTCCATTTTTCTCGCCTTAAAAATTCGGGAGGTATCGGCTGGGATCCGAAACGCGATCACGCGGATAGTAGGTGAGTACGCACACCTACTTATACACACTACACTACCGAGACATCTTGTACCAACTTCCTCCTAACAATTTCTTAATATTATTTGCCCACTTAAAACTAACTTATTTTCGATCGCATTTTCATTTCCGCGACATATTTTTTATAAAAAAAATTCAAAAAGTGTATCTCAATAATTTATCTATCTCAGTCAAATTCGGATTATTATTTGCCCACATAAAATAAACTTATTTTAGATCGCATTTCATTTTATGATTATTCCAATAATATTTTCTATAACAAAATAAAATAAACAGCAACGAATGTTCATCGGAAGTTAAAATTATAGTATATAAACTTTTAATAAAGCACGCCAGCATCACCTAGACGAACCAAAATGGGATCGACAGGTATCCTGATTTGGTTGGGTGGATGGGGGGCATCCACCCAACCAAATCAGGATACCTGTCGATCGCATTTTTCGATCCTTACCCATGATCGGCACTCAAACTACTAGAAATACAATTAAAAAGTTTTTGTTAGATTATGATATACATGTAAACTTCAATAATCGCTTTAGAATCGAATCTTGTTTCCTCAAAATGTATTCAAGGTTCAATAAGTACTTCGATCCTGCAATTTATTCCGTATCATGCGAGTGTAATCATATATATATCGGGCAGACCCGTAGAACCGTTTCCACCCGTAAAGATGAACACATGAAAGATTTTAA
>JAUJYS010004450.1:0-11957 GCA_033995665.1 Melogona broelemanni | reverse complement strand
TTTAATTAAAAACTAAATTTCATCCGAATGTTGCCGTTTTCATCAATCCTTTTTGGTCAAGGAATTTATTTCATTCTCCGCTTGGCAGAGACCGTGGACCCAAGAAATGGATGAGATATCGACACGGGCGTGACGACACACTCAGTCCCCTTCCCTCTCAAACTGAATCAACAGCCACAATTGCCACCCCACTCGTGGCTCAAATAGCGGAGCGCCAGATTTTGCGAACGTCCCCCACCAGCATTTGTATCTAGTGTAGTTTGTATCTTGTAGCCAGGCGAAGCGAAACAGGTTTTTGCAAGATTGGCTAGCATGCTACTCAACTCGTTGCCGACTAAAAATACACTTGCAATTCTTCTCCGAATCGGAATACAATTTTAGTTTTTTTTCTTTCTTCTTCTTCGTCCTTTCTTTGTGTTTGTTGTCTACGATGCTACAAGATAAACCCGTAGGCAACCCTGGAGTAGTCAATGGCGTGTTTGTTGCGTCTGTTTCTTGATCTGTCTTTGGACACAACCAGTGTAATGAAATGCACTGAATTAGGGTGGCCACATAGTATGAAAGTGAAATGCGTCCTGTACGATCCGTCTAGCTCAGTGCGTATTGCAATCGACTGCGGCGCGGGGTTCGATTCCCGGCGCAGGCTCTCGTTTATTTTATTTTTATTTTTTTTTTATTCTCATCAACGACTGAAAATTTACAAACAGAAGAGTATAAGTACAATTAGAACAGATTTCAGTCGCAATTTTCTTGTGCCCTCGTGTTGCTATAGCAATTCGATTCCCCTCACACATTGCTCAAGCAACATGAGGGGGGTACATAATATCCTGTTCTCCTGGAAATATTTCCCCATAAAACAAAATAATAATAATAAATAGTTGGAATACCGAACTGTCCAGGAAATATTCGGTAAAACGGAACATCAAGGACAACCAAGACGGGTTCACCACTCAAGCCAGTTGGTGGAAGGACAGGTTCGTGTTATATTTCTCTCACTGTTCTGAACTGAACTGAACACGAGGAGTGGAGGACGGCTTGGAACAGCTCCACAGACAGTTGACTGGCTTGTCAAGGGCACGACACCCGGATCCGTGGACCCCGTTTGATAACCCCAGTTCTCTCTCGCTCCCCGCCCCCCTACACTTTCCCTAACCGACCCCACTCGGGTCATGATGTAAACAATGGACGAGTGAAGGGCTGCTGGCTCCGGCTAGAGGTAGTTCTGGTGCGGCTACCAGTTGGTGGGGGGGGAGTGGGTCAGAAACTATCTTTGGCGTCCCCTCTGAAAGCCCTGTCCACCTTTCCTGAACGCACATACACAAAAAAATAGAAATATAATTCGGACGTAAGTGACCGTTGACAAGCCCCCCGTTAATCAGATTCGGTTCGTGGTCGTCAGCTCGGAAAGAACAAGAAATACTCCGTGTTGCGGAGAAAATTTCCGCGTCTGGTGACAATATAGTGCTGCCGTAGTCCATTCGGTAATGCATCCGACGGCGGTGCGAACGATCCCGGGTTCGATTCCCGGCGCAGGCTCTCGTTTATTCGTTAGCCTGGGGTACTGGCCATCACCCCTGAGCTTCCATTAGGTAGTCCAGAGCTTAGGGGTGGATCCCCGGCAGCCTGGCTATACCAGCTGCCATTCCTCTTTCCTTCCCTGCCTCTCACCTATCGCCAAAGCGACACGAGGGGTAGTAATAATGTAGTGATTAGCACTACAGTGATTTATAACAAAAACAAAATTCAGTTCCAGTGACGAGACTTTCAATAGTTGTGGCAGTTATCCCACAATATAATTTGTTTTCTATCATTGAAGAAGGCAACCGCAGCGGCGACTACTTGGTAAATTTATGCATGTTTCTTTGTGGTGGTCGTGACCACATTGGCCATCTACCCTCCTCCTTCTCCTCCTCCCCTCCTCAAACTGGTTGTCAACTACTACCTGCCAGGCTCAAGAGTTGGACATGTTGATTCTTAGGACACAGCTGCTTGTGTACGGTTAAGTGAATGGCGGCAAACTCATGTCTCGTTGCGGTGGCATAATGCCAAACACAAAAAGCGTTGAACAGTGAAAGCAAACCTCGAGCGAAATGAGATGATATATCCACCACACACACAATTTGAATGATGGACGAGTTGGTAGTTGAAGTAGGGTGGCAGAACTTACCTAGAACGAAAAAAGAAAGACAATAAATTAGAAACACGAATTAAATACATTTGGAGCATTTTGGCTGCGAGTGAAACGTAACGCGTCGAGAAAATAACAATCACTTAGAAATATGTGTTTGTTTTAAATACTAAATCAATGAAACCAAAATAATGAAAAAAAAAAGAAAAAACAATCAAAGATATGCTCAAAATTATTTCATGATGATACAAGTTTTGTAAAACTTTCGGTTTTATAAGCATGGTATCACGACTGTAGACGGCGCATTGTCAGAGCAGATAATTTGATTGAGCAAGAATGTCATATTGATTGGGTGGTTATTTCAACAACAACAACAAGGGTGGTTCGAACACATACAGAGAGGTCAATTTTTTTTTTTAATTGAAGCCAAGACAACAAAATTAAAGTTTACAAGAATAATAATAATAGAAACTCTGACTGGCGAAAGAACATAAGCTAGTAGTGGGAGGGCAAGCGGTTCATCAACTTTATCCTATCTCCAGCGCGTCAACCGTCAAAAACGTCACCATTAAGTGGGGGCGGTCAGAGGGGGAGAGGGGACAATTATGTGGGTGGCCCGACACTCATCACGACCGTGGTATAAACACATTGAGCCAATCGCCACATTTTACCAATGACGTCATCGATCGGTGGTGATTAGCAGAGTCGAACTTTGGCGATCTCTTTATCATCCATGTCAAACTACAGGGGTTGGACAAAATAATGGAAACACTTCCAATTGGTACACGTGTGGCCAGAAGAGATCAAATTCATAGTGGTGTTTCCATTATTTTGTCCAACACCTGTAGTTAAGAGGATATAGCTAGCCTTGGTTAGAGAGCTACGTACGGACTGACGGCCAGAACGAGACACAACAGACACGAGTTGTAGGCTAGACAGTCGAACAAGTGCGCAGATTAAATATGACGCCCTTATCTGTGTGCTAAATTGGTCTCTTGGGGCTGCTTGTGGGCATATAATCTCCATAGAAACATGAGGGTGCAGTAATCATAATGAATTAAAATTTAAAAAATAATAATGTAATTGTAATTGCTCCATCACGATTGTCCTGGGGAAAAAAAAAGTCTCCAAATTTCCAACCTGGAAATTTGGACACTTTTTTTTTATTACAATTACATTACGGTACATGTACAGGGTTTAGAGAGACAGGCAACGGTACATGCAGTGTTGGGTTCGTTCCTTTTGAAAGGGAATCAGTTCCAGTTCCTGTTACTCTGATGATAAAAGGAACCAGTTCCAGTTCCTGTTACTCTGATGATAAAAAGGAACCAGTTCCAGTTCCTGTTACTCTGATGATAAAAAGGAACCAGTTCCAGTTCCCGTTCCTCAGATGATAAAAGGAACTAGTTCCAGTTCCAGTTACTCTGATGATAAAAGGAAACTAGGCGATCCCAAGTTCCTCAAAAAAGGAACCAGTTGTTGAGTAGGAATGGAACGGAAAAGTTCCATTCCTAGGAATGAACTTTTGTTAGCTCAACATTCCACTCAATTATCCCCAGTCTTGTCCTGGTTTTCGCCATTATTTTATTTTACCAATAATACCTTTTTGGCAAGCAGATTGTTTGCAGCGCATGAAGACGATGACGAGAACAACGTGCAGAATTCTGAGTGGTGAGTAAAGCCAACCGGTTGAACGCATGTAATTGTGTCGAACCAAAATTTACGTCGTTAACTATCTACAGCACAGTTGTTGGTCGTACCATCGATGTACCATCGATGTACCTGCGAACCGCCTTTCGGCCGAGACCAATTCCTATGCGCACCTTTCCTCAGCATGAAAGTCAAGCCATGGGAGCCGTGCCTGTGCCATGTCAGCTACGCCTTAACGATCCCTACCTAAGTATGTATCAGGCCTAGTCTAGACAAAATTATCTGGTTGTCCACCTGGTGGTTATGCTTTCAAGCACAAATGCTGGAAGATCCATTGAATAAAGACAGTAGATCAAGAGGTGATTTTTTTTTAAATTGGATACTGTGGCGAGCTGCCGACAGAGGGCGCGCTGGATTTGGTGGCCGATGGTGGTTCCTAACCACGGCACACACACATTAACATTGGCATTAGATGAGCAACATGAGAGCGCAGCAAAAGGCGTCGGTTTTACGATAAAAGCACAGGGCGATTCGTGAGCTACGTGCATTCCTGGAAGTTGTCGGCTGTTTCGCCCATTCGCTCGCTGCATTCACTTGACTCGCTTCGCTTGACCCAGTCAGCGTGGTGGCCGTCCGCCACCCCCTCCCCCTCCCCTCCCCCCTTCACCAACAACGCCGAGCAAGCACGAGGCCCGCGGGCCTCGGCAAGCACCACTGTCGCATACGTTGCACAATTGTGCTGCTTTTTGGTTTGGCGTTCGCCAAAATCCGAATGGAGGCCAAGCTAGAGAGCCGAGAGAGAAATGAGCAGTGGGCCAACACAGCGAGGCCGCGCGCACAAACACAAGGAATAATGATGATGATGATAGTGGTGATGCAGGTCACAACACACAGGCACGTCATCTTATTTATTTTTTAAAGGGAAATTGTGAGCGGAAACAGAATAAATATATAAGGATATTAACGACAATATCAAAATATATTTAAGCATATATATAATGACATAAACGGGTAGAAGTGAATATGCCTATTACATAAGATTTTTATTTTTTTAATTACCGTGTTGCTGATCACTACAAGATTACTACCCCTCGTGTCGCTACGACGATAGGTGTGGGGCAGAAAAGGGATGGGCAGCTGGAATAGCCAGACTGCAGGATCCACCCCTAAGCTCTGGACTCCCTGATGAAAGCTCAGGGGTGACACCAGTACCCCAGGCTCGTCGAATAAACAAGAGCCTGCTAGGGGAATCGAACCCGGGACTACCCGCTCCGTAGGATGTTGCCATACCCACTGAGCCATCAGTACGGTAATTCGTCGTATAAGTTAAATTCGTCGCGGATCAAAAAAAATAAATAAACAAAAAATACTAGATATATTTGATCCCTAACATCAAAGGGATTCCGCCTAGGCGACGCTCTCCATCAAATACACTATTATTATAAACCGGATGATAATGCATAGTATGATTGGAATCATCATCCAAAAAATATCAGTTTTCGAAAATGGACTTATATCGAGGCTTGACTAAACAGCTGCTATTGGTCTAATGCAGTGTGTCCCAAACATTTTGTCCCGCAAAGTCCTTTTTAGAACCAATTTCATGACGGAGCAACAAAGAGGCCGCCAATTTTAATAGCGGAGCCCCAAGTCATACAAGTCAGTGGCAAAATTAAACAAGTCAATTACGTTTTACTATTTATTTTATTTTCCAGGAGTGACCGCGGAGCAAAACGAGGGTCTAATGTTTGAAATGAAAAACAAACAGGAAAGACAATTTGCCGACACCGTTTAGTGCTGGTTGCCAATGCTGCTGTCACGGGTGAGACACACGAGTGCACCAGTGTTCTGCTTGGCCCAACTTGACCATAGAAGAGAAGAGACGTGTCGCCCGCACATTCATTCGACAGCCGTAAAGTGTATAATAAGCCTCCTATTATACATGCAGTCTCATTGTGTGCAATCACGGCAATTCCGGGTCACGTGAGGTGGGCCGGCGAGTGACGATTCTGACCACCTATTGTGTCACCATTCGAACCCACCCCCCACCACCACCACCACCACCACCACCCCCTCGCCTAGGTGTTTGAATGGAGATAGAATTCCTCCCACCCCAAACACTCACACCTTTTTATCCACTGTCACATTTGTAGAGGACACAGAAATTGCTACTCAAATTATGCAAGGCATGCGTGGAAAAAGAGTCACCGTCGCATTGTCTCTCCTAAAACCAGGAACAAAACAATGCATAAATTGTGTATGGGGAGGGTTTTTATTACGGTCGGATGGGTTCGTTCACTCGGGACTATCCAGCAGTGGCCACCACCAGCTGGAGTCGTGTTCTCAAACAGGGGGTCAAGGTCAGGGTCAGAGCCTACCGGTCGACCACCAAAGACACTAAACGTCGACCACGTCAAGGGTCACAGGATCACGCCACAGGATCGTGTGAAATGCACAGATGCTCATTTTTTGCTTCATTAATTAAAAACGATGGTGATGTATAAAATACACGCAGAATTAATTGAGAAAAACTGATTAAACGTAAATAAAATCAGTGTTATAATGTGTATAAGTTACCGGACTTTAAAAAAACGATTTTATTTTATAATTATTTGTTGTTATAGTTGTAGCGCGAGTGCATTTGGTTGTGTTGGTTAGTCAGTCCTCGGGACTGGTTTGTTAACAGCAGCGTGTCGCCTCCGGACCCCGACCCTCGATCCCCCGACACCTGCGTTTTTCTGGGCAGAATACAGAGGTGGTTTGCCATTGCCTTCCTCCGCGCAGTACTACGCTGGGAATCGAACCCAGATTCCCTGGTTGGCGAGCAAGCACGCCACCTATCGGTCATATGCGGATATACTGCATTTGGTTGTCAGTCATGAAACCTCAAAACTGGAGGGGCGGGCTCCGGGACAGCGCCCAAGGTAAAGAGATGACTTTTGAAAAACAATCAAGTAAAAATATTGAAGATTATTACTAAATGAAACCTCATTCGCAACTACATTTCTGGCTGCAATGCCGTAATTAAACATTCCAGTAAGATAAAATTGCCGTATCCTTGTACTTCATGGTCAAGATTTTTTTTTTTTTTTTTTGAGTTTACTCATCCTGCAAATTGCATCACGCGGCTCCTAACCATTAACTCTAAATTATATTTCTAGCACCTATAAATACAGCCACCCGTGGTTTTTAGTTCGACAATACTTTTAACCAATCGCGGCTCAACTTTTAGTCGCGTAACGAGTTGCTTGTCATTTGTATAACTTGTCGTAATCACAGACACGTGTTGACACCTTGACTAAATATAGACTCGGTTTAATTGGAAATTGCTGCAACGCATGCAAAACGAAGTTGACAGAGACAGACCGACTAACGCATTTCGTTTTTCAAGGGTTCAGCCGCACTAGTCGACCGATTGCTGGTGGTGGGTGGGGGGTGTTATTGAATGTGGGTGGGTGGTCACGACACTGAGTTATTCGAGGAACAACAAGTGAGCGCTTGAAACCAACACAGCTGTTAAGCCAGCAGCATGGGAGCCAGTAATCGGTGGCTTATCGAGCAGCATGGCCGACAAACTCATTAACTCATGTGTCAAGTGTTTTTTACTATTGTAAATGATTGGAAGTGGTACTAAGTGTTGTTTTTATATTTTATTAATACCCGAGCAATAAATAGTCGAGAATGTAGATTGCGAGAATACATTCTCGACATCATTCGTTCGGGAGAAAATAAAATAACAATAAGCTGTTCTACACAGTGTAGAATACACACTGGGTAAACGCGCAACTAATTTTAAAAAATGACACACTAGTCTCAACATTCCTGTTCAACGAGCAGTAAATTCAAACATATAATATAATTTAATTGAAATTCAACCAAATTGCATAAAAATTAATTATAAATTAGTGATTTTACTTGATCGCGGTTTTGGCAATTCATAACCACGAGAAAATTAAGGAACTCGTGTACACATCAGAACTCGACTGAACTGAACCAATCTAGTAGAACTATAAATAATAGAAACTAGTAGAACTAATTAACTTATTTGGCAACAATAACAGTAAAAAAGAAACAACGTTTTTTTATTTCGGAAAATAAATCCATCACTCGTGACTGGAAGTAAAGAGATTTGCAGGGCAGTGAATGCGGCACACTAGCTGAACAATGTGTGATAAGAACATTTCCTAAGCTTCATTAGTGAGCGGAAGTACTGGATATCGAGTAGCAGCCAGCAGTTCACTTCCGGTGCGGGACAACGCACCAATAACAAGTGATGGGAAAGGAGTGACGACACAGTACCGCACGGCATACGGTTACCAACCCAAGATGACGTTTGACGGTTTGACGGTGTGTGTGTGTGTGTGTGGCCTGAACCTCCAGACAAGCGGCATTCCTTCTTCCCCTTCTTCAATGCGAATGCACACCTGGTGTCTACCCTCTCCATTGCCTCCCTTTTCATTCGCACTGAAGAAGTCATGTATTTAGGAAAGTGAATATATTTAAATTTTAACGACAATATCAAAATATATATTTTAGCAAACATTAAACGACATGAACGGGTAGACGAAAATGTCCTAATGTAATGCTTAAATTGTCGTATGTCAGAAAAATAAAAAAGAGAATAATTGATCACAAGTTATTTTTATTTTTTATTTTTTTAAGGCATGAGTTATAATTGGAAATCATTTGACAGTAACTAAGAAGGTATTCCGCCTAACTGGAGGTTTAGACGGCAGTCCCCAGGCCTCTTATATCGATGGCATTGCCCCAGGCCTCTTATGTCGATGGCAGTGGCTGAGTGCAGAATGCAGTCGGTAACAAGTGGTGCAAAATTGGCTTCTAGGGATTGAGCGAGACGGCTGCGAGTAGTTTAAAAGGCTTCAGAAAATGCCTGATTCGCATCGATTTGGCCGAGATCAGCATCAGAGTGAACACATCCCTCCCCCATCTCCACCTCACCCCTACTATAAAACATGCTCCACCAGTTTCAACGAAAACAAATTTGCCTTTTTGTACGCCCCCACCACAACCCACACCACCACCCAAGCAAAAGTTAAAGAGGCTTGGAGCTTCACCAAAGGGAACGTCAGAGACCAGATTGCCAAAAACAATGGCACAATATCAGAAGAAGAAAAACCTCAATGAAGTGTTGCAAAAGTGGTGACGATGGTGGCTCGGGCGAGTGGCACAACCACCCCGAGAGATCCTTCTCCAAAAAGAAGCGAGGCGCCAAAATATTACGCAACGGAAACGCAGATTTGAAAATAATTAAAAAAAAATGAAATGGTTTTAGAACAGGAGAGGCAAGTGCGCTTCAGAACACAAGTTACCTCGATTCGAGATATCGTGGTCACTGTTTTCGGGTGACGAAATAGCGCTGAGTGATGCAAAAGGACGAGGCGAAAAGGATGATGGCGAGCGGGAGGATTCCAGTTGGCATCTAGCACGGTTGTTGCGCAATCAGCAGGAAACCGAAATGTTAGACACGACGGCTGGCTGGCGGTGGTGCTGATGGTGGAGGTGGTGATGGTGGGTGGCCTGTCTACATCCTCGTTTCCCAAACTGTGCTCCGCGGGTCCCTTAGGGCTCCACGGGCATTTCCCAGGGGCTCCGCGGTCACTCTTGGACGCCACTAACTTGTATTGGATGTGGCTCCGCCATTAAAATTGGTAGTCTCTTATGTCTCATTTACATACGAGCAAAACTTCGGAACTTTGCCCCAGGCCTTTCTTATTTATAAATTACCGTAGTGCCTAGTGCACTACAGGATTATTGCACCCTCATGTCTATGTGACTATGTGAGGCCTTGAAGGTACGATCTTTTTGAGAGGCACGAACAATGATAATTAATGAAAATCCATTGTTCGTGCCTCCCAAAAAGATCCGAAGCTTTGCTCAGATGTAAATGAGATAATAAGGGCTCTGCCATTAAAATTGGTGCTAAAAAGGGCTCCGTGCGCCAAAAAGTTTGGGGAACACTGCTCTACATCCACACAAACGCACACGCAGGCCGCACGCCAGTGTGTTTTGTTTGCTAGTGATTGACCGCACGTCCCGTCCACACGCGCCCCGTCCACACGCCCGCACTGCGCCGCATCCCATCCATCCACAGAACGAACTCGGGGTGTCAACGTTGCTCAGGCGGGCCAACGACACCACCCACCCACCACCACCGTCACCTACGCCCCGCGCATAATGATGTCTAATGCAGTTACGTCATATACAAACACACACGAGCTACAGTGTGTCTATATGCGCCAAGCTTGTTAGTTTGTACGAAAGTCGCACGCTCATTTTTGGTATTCCCCTTCTCGCTTCTTTGGGAAGAGAAAAACACGGGGCAATATGCTTATCTGTCAGATGCCGTGACGCATTGCCATTAATCAAAATGGTAACAAACGAAAAAGAATTGGCGAAAAAAATGCACCTGGATGTCAAGGTAGAAACGGAACGGAAAAGTTGCGTTTCTAGGAACTGGTTCCTTTTTTATTTATTTTTTAGTTTGTATTAGTTAGTTTGTTTTGACCCACAGGAACAGTATTCACTGTTCCTGTGGGTCCCTGAGAAGATGCAAGCGACGCGAAAACGGCTGTTCGGACGATGAAAGATCGCGCGACCCACGGGATGAGTCATACTGTATATGTATTAAATTAGTCTTAATAGAATAAATGTACAACATTTATACATTAACTCACCATCGTTTTTGTACCAAGTGATCTCGTAATTATTAAAGTTTTGTCTTACAAATATTTTCTAGAAGTTGCCGTTTCCAATTTATCTCTGGTCGAGAAAAATATCTTAACTATTCAGCGAATAAACGAAAGCTTGCTAGGGGAATCGAACCCCGGACCATACCCACTGAGCCACCGGGGGTCGACTTTTCCCCAAATAAGGGGTGGATAATGGCAGTCCCAAATTGAATGGGAGAGAGCGTCTCCTGCAACTCTACACAGACTATCTCCTAGCAAGAATAATAAATTTGGCAATCTTGTATAATTTGCCTATATAAAGACTGATGAGGAAAGACGAGGAGCGAGGATAAGAAAATCAAACGGGTCTCCAAGTGGTGGGCGACGTTACGTCTTGCAGACCTTATTACAGTGGCGGCTGCTGCTGGATGAGATGTAGTTGGAGTATTAGGCGACCCAACTCAGGCCCAAACCCAGGCCCAGCCCGCAACTCAACCGCAGCAGCACCAAGGTCGGTAAATTGCATGCCAACGAAAAGAGAGCTTCCGGGAATTTACTAGCAATTCCAGTGCGCCTGAAAGAAACCTAATTCATTTCCTTTTTAACGACTAGAAAAGCCACCGGACCCCAAATACAAAAGGAGAAAGGGGCGAGCGAAAGACTAGCGAAATGAACATATTCCTCGAATCGACTGCCACTGCATTATTATTTTTATTTAAATTACTGTAGCGCTAATCACTACAGGATATCACTAGCCCTCGTGTCGCTATGGCGATAGGTGAGGGGCAGGGAAGGAAAGGGGATGAATGAAATCGAATCTCGAATCGTTCATCATTTTTTTCAATCTCATTTTTTGACACTTCCCGATTCGCCTCAACCCAGCTCGCCTAGATCGAGTGACGCCTAGTGTGACGTCATCCACCCATGTCACGCGCGAACGCCTAATTACAAAACACGCGGATGGGAGAGTGTCATGTACAGGGGTTGGACAAAATAATGCACCCAGATCTGATTGTGCACCTCATAGAGAGCTGTTTCCATTATTTTGTCCAACCCCTGTACATGACGGCAGGCCACTCTGAATTGACTGGGCCAAGCCAAAACACGTGAAACGCCCTTTGAGTTAATAATACGCCAAACAAAACTACTTCGCCTTAGTGAAAGCCCAGCCCGGCCACCTTACCGCCCTCTCACAACAAGAAAGGGGGCGGGGCCGCGTGGGAAGGAGAAAGCCACTTGGCCCCCAGCCTTTCGCTCTTTCCAAACGCACACTACTAACCAACCCAATTTTTTTATTTTAACTGTGCAAGAAGAGGGCTTGGCTTACTAACGTTATTCATTTTCAAAATCTCGCCTAGCCTAGGCTTGATACTTAGGTAGGGATCTTTCACGTTCACCTGATGAAGTACAGGCACATGGGCGCCGGCAGAAAATTTTCCAGGGGGGTGCAAGTGCCCCTCCCCCTTGCCCGCAGAAAATTTTCCAGGGGG
>JAUJYS010004449.1:0-11958 GCA_033995665.1 Melogona broelemanni | reverse complement strand
GACCGGTGTAGAGACCGGACGGACCTCGAGCGTCAGTCGCTAATGAAATTAGAGGGGGGTGGAGTGGGGGCGGGAGGGGGAAACAGAATCAGGGCATACACGCGTAGCTAACGCACTCAAGCGGTGGTTCATTAACTTGTGGCGCGTTCTCTTGCTTTCGCATTTTTACTGCATTCGCATTGCTTTGTTTTAAATTTCGTCTTTTTGCCATCATTTGCTTTCGCATTTCTAGCGGGTTTTTACTGGCAACGAGGCAAAGCGAAAGCTACCGCATGGAATTTTTGTATTTTATCTGAGAAATTCCATTTCAATTGCCATGCGATCGAGCATGGTAACCGTGAGCGTAGAATGAAATTAAAAAAAATCCCTATTTGCATACATTAGACCAATCGTTATATTTTATGAAAATTTGAAGCAACTAAAAATGGATATTTTGATCTTAACTCACTTTTCAACATTTATATCTTTAGTTCCTTCAAATATTAATGAACGATGACGGTGGGTAAGTGTCGCACAGTTCGCAAAATCAAGTCAGTCATTTCTTGGTAATATTACGTAACTAACTTTACTGCAGGAACCTCGTAGCTACAACCGTACTACACTTTTGCACCATTTTATTTAAAATAAACATTGCCTCAACATCGGATTAAAATAACATTTAAATCCGATGTTGAGGCATCGACCGATCAAATTTATAAGTCATGCTGTCGAAATTATTGATGCCGTGACTCATCTCCCCAACTGGAAATCCTGGCATCCAATAATTGTGGTGAGGGTATCTTTGAACGCAAACTTTTATGGGCATGAATTTTTTAAAACCTAAAAATCAACCGACGAGGTGGTGTGACTGGCAATACACGGACACGAGGCGGAGTTCATTATATTCTAAACCTGACAATTACACAACCCAATCCCATCGTACCCGACGACTAACCTCACTCTTCTACCCTCCTCGCTTCCAATAGATCCGTCGCAGAGCCTTCACCTGAGCGCCGACGCTGCCCACTGGGGTGCCTACGCCCCGCACTACTCCTCCTACCTGACGGGTGGCCTGGGCACCGGATCGACCGCCTCCTTCCCTGCACCAGGACTCACCTACTCAACGGATATTGGAGCCACGCAGGCGGCCGCTATGCTGGGACATGATGGATCTAGCACTGTTACGCACTTGCACTCAGGTACGTATCTTTACCGTATTATTTCTTGTAGGCACTCTTTATGAGCTACACTGGTGCATAACGTCAAGTGAAAAGTAAAATTTGACACCTTATGTGCTGCTAGTTATTTTCCTTAGAAATAACCAGAAGCATCCTGGGAAGGGATATTCGCTTTCGACAGTGTTGGATAGGAACGGAAAAGTTCAAGTTCGTTCTTAAGAATTGGTTCCTTTTTGGAGGAATTTAGGAACGTCTAGCTTCCTTTTATTTCTGTAGGAATTGAAACGGGATCGGACTAGTTTATTTTCAAAATGAACGAATCTAACACAGGAAGAAGATCCCCCGTTCCAGTTTTTACAAAAACTAAAAGAAACCTAGGCGTTCTAAAAAAAAAAATCAGTTCCTAGGAACAGATCTTTTCCGTTCCGTTCCTGCCCAACACTGCCCTGTATACACTTTCAATTTTTTTTTCTATCCACCAGGATTACATTTTATGCGCACCTTGTCTCAAATAAATAGCAAATAAACTTTAATTTGTTTTAAATACTCGATAGAAAAGCAATTATATTACTCTAATAGATGAATATAATTGCCTTTCTATCGAGCATTTAAAATAAATTTTAGTTTATTTGGTCTTCGACATTCATCTCGGCGTGCTTCCGCACTTTAAATTCGATATAAAATGTTAATTGCGATTACAACGTTTTATCGTAATTTTACTAGTTACGCGTTCATGACATCTTTGTAGTACAGTGTAACAATTTCATCTCTCTCCACTAGGAGAGTACATATTTTCTCCACGCACCATGTCTCACCCATTTATTTCTATCCATCCAACAGGCGACCTGACCTCATCAGCCAACGTCGTCTCCGACTTCTCCCTGGCCGACCAGCACGCCGCCGCCGCCGCTGCCGCGGCCATGGGTCTCAAAGCCGACCTCGACCAGCACAATCCCACCTTCCCCTTCGGCACCACCACCAGTACCTCCACCACGGACACCGACTTCCCCGCCTCCATGCTCGTCTCCCGCTACAAGTCCACCGACTTCCGACTCGCCGACCGCTATTCATCGTCAGTGGCGGCTGCTACTGCTGCGAACTACGCAACCTCAGCTTCTTACCACACCAGTACACCCACCACCACCACAGTAGCTCTCCTCGGTGGTTCAACCAGCACCGCCGCATACCTATCCGGGACCCACCACCATCCAGCCGGATACCCACTACTCTCACCACACGGATACTATGGATCGGCGTCCTCAGGCAACCCCAGTGTCTATCTCAGTCCTCCCATGTTACCTGCCTCATTCCTCTATCCGCACCTCTACAGCAGTGTTTCACAGTCACAACTGCATCCAAGTATAATACTACACGGTAGTGAACTGAGATCAGCCATGGACGCCGCATTCGGTGGTGGTTCTACTGTATCCACACCTACACCTACTTCCTGCACAGTTACCATATCTGGCACCAGTTCCGGCTCCAGCACTACCTCACTCCAGCAGCAACAACAACAGGCCTCTGAGTTGGGTTTAAGTCACGTAACCGCCAATGTAACCAATAGCTCTGACACTGGTGTGGTGGGAGGCATTACCGCCACCTCGTCTACGTCCAGCTCGCGTTACACATCTGGATCGATTAGTGGCACTAGCGCTACTAATGGTCACTCCACACATTCGGATCCAGCTGTGTGGCGGCCGTACTGATTGCAGTGAACGCCTCTGACGGTGTGCTGGGTGTTCTTTACACCTAGCTGACATGCTGGGAGTCTTTCACATCTAGCTGCCGTTTGAGGTTCTCGCTCTTAGGACTCGATCCATTAGGAACCAATGGATTGATTCGATTCACTACGAAGCCATCTGTGCTCGTACAGAAGATTGGAACATCCACCATGGAGATGCTCTAAAAAGCACAAATCAGTGGCGGCCTCTAAGGTTAAAATCCAAGAAGCAATACGGTGTCGGGCAGAGAATGGCTGGTCAACCAATCGGTCCAACCAAGACCGTAATCAATGGCTGCTGATCAGAGAATGTAGAGCATGCAGCGCATGCTCCAACCATTCGCCATGAGTTGGTGACTCGAGATGAAAAAAGTGCTCGTCACTCAACGCTTGAAACTATTTCAGAACTATGACTTCCACATGTCCTCCATGATTGCAAGCGTGCGTCACCGCGGACATTGGTCAAGTCTGAGAGCGGTCAGCCTATTGAAAACGAGAAAGTGTACAAAGAGAAAGAGACAAGAGTAACCACTCAGCTTCCATTTTGTGTCGTCCGTCAAGAGAGGGTGGTGGAGAGAGGACCGAGAGCCAACCAGAGAGTGCAAAATAGAATGTGGTCAGAAAGCTCACAGTCAGACTTGTTGTCTGGATGAAGCTGCCTGTGCGAATCGGCCGGACTGCCAATTGTCCAACTGTTTCCACGTCTTCTAAGCCTAGCCCTCTCAAAAGGACGAGGCATGCTCGCAAAAATATATTTTGGCCTCTGGTGGTGGTGGTGGTGTATAGGTGGAGAGAGAGAAACATTCACGTCGCCACTTTGACCTCTGCACCAGAGGCTGGACGATGGGACGGACGTCCGAACTGGAGTGAATGACTGGACAAAGGTCACACAAGGTCATTCACTGTTGGCGCCGCCGCCAGGTCGATTCGAACGTCTGTGATTCCTGAATGCTATTTATCACCATTGTGTTTTTTTTAATTATTCATTTCATGACCTTTTTATGAGTTTTTCAAACAGGCTTCCCCACCCTCAAAAGGTCTTCCCTTCTTGTAATTTCCAATCAACCCACTCTTGTTAAAATTTATGTGTATCTTCGAAAATCGAAAGAAACTTAATTCCTTGGCCAAAAATGAAGACTGCAACAAACATCATCCTTGGTCAAATACTTACGTTTCTTTATATTAAAAAAAATCCTAAGGACACTCTACACCTCGAAAATAGCTTTTCTTGCAGTACAATTGCCATCTAAATTTGATTTCCCAAAAGAATCGCCCAGATTTCGTACATATTATTCAACGCCAAAATTGGCGAACGACCCCTAAATAATTTTATAGTTATATTATTTAGCTGTTCACATCACTCCCCCCATCTCTTTTATTGGTACAAGCGTTTAAATATATTAATTTAAAAATATATAAATCATGGCTTTTTTTTCATTCATATAACCTAACATTTATTCAATACTGGATATTATTTTATAGATTGTATATAAAATCCAGGCATTTGTCTAAAAATTGTGTTTGTACCATGCCTAGTTTATTTTTTTCATCACTTTTTATAAAGATAACTGCTCGCAAACAACCTAAATAAGATGATTGGCTGAACACTTAAAAAAATTATAATCTTTCACAACGTATATATTATTTACACTGTTATTTTATTTATCTTTTACCCGAACACATCCCGAGTTGAGTCCTCCTCGCATTAAAATCACAGGCTCACAATAATTTGCATGAAAACGATATTTTATTTTTCAATTTCGTTTTTATTCAATAGAAATCATTCATACTAGCTCATCAGCTAGCAGAAATATTTTTATACCTACAAGAATTTGTTTTAAGCATATCCCAGCCAGCAATAAAATTATTCGGAAGCCCAATTCAATGCAGGTGTGGATGGGCGGGTAAGGGTTAAGGGTCAAATTAAAAATACGAGACAAGGAGGTCGCATAACCTTGACGCACCAGTTGGATGACAAAATATCTATAGGTGCTGTGGCAATTTTTAATAAACGAAAGCAGTTTAAAATAACAAATTATTGACTTTATGAGCACTAGAAGACGAGGCACACATTTTAGTGTTCATAAACATTAAATTTTACGAGAGATTAACATTGGATTACCGTAAAGATTAATTTTTTAATCTCTACAACTCATTTTAATAAATTATTCCTCAAGTTCTGTATCATCATCCAAATAATTTGTATTTAAGTTCAATTTAATTACCATATTAGCCACTTGGTTTTACCTTTATTCAATTTTGCTATGTTCTGATTTTTTCCCTCCCCCAACCTCCTTCCATACACATTATAAATAAACATTTTGGATGACAAGTATATTTTTACTTGTCAGAAAAGCATTTACCATTATTTAATTATATGTATTTGTGAATTTTGTATAAATAAATTAGTGGTCGCAATATAAAAGTGTTTCGCTTCACACTTTATGTAATATACCGGTAAGTCGCCCTGAGGTGAAAAATATTTAATGAAGATTTCAATCCATTCATTTGGCGAATACCAACAATAAAATGTTTTGCTAATTCTACGACGGTCTGAGTTTATGAATAAATTAACGGAATTTCTAGCCATGCATTTATTGAATAGGTTCAAAGTTCTAGGCAACGGACAATCAAATATTGCAATCAACTCATTTTGGGAATTTATTTTCAAAGATCTTTGATATGTATGGGCGTTGTAGTTATATATTTCCAGCTAAAAGCATCAAGCTGCCGGATGTGATCATTGTTCAACGCCCGCGCATACCAAAGATTTTCGAAACTTCACTCGTCTCGTCGTCACTCTCCTTGGTGGTTTTCAAAAGCAAGGCTAAACATGACAAATTTCTCCCACAGGAATTAAAAAGTTTGGTTGAAAACAACTCCACAATCATGTTCCAGCATTTTTGGTACTATATTAGACATTTGCACTTACCATAGGTATCCAGAAACGCCGCAAAAATTGGAGTTCCCAAAATAATTAATATGGCTGCCCTGAAGGTCGATTTGGATCCAGGTTTTTGGGCGTGACGTATTTGGAAAGAATACACTTGTCGAAAACACCGAAAGTTTCAGTTACAGTCACTAAAGCAGGCTGAAAAGTTTTGGCTGGACAAAGGACGACACAAACTTGCGGGGGCGAGGCCTAGGCTACTACGCAATTGATTCCGCATGGCACTTGTTCCGGCAAGACGCAGATTTTGACGTAATCGAAGAACTTTTTCGAGATATGCAGGCTGAAAAGTAATTGCAGTTACGTACCCGATAAGCTACTCTTAACAAAGCAAATAAACTCGAAGGATAATTATTCTCAGAAATCAAACTCAGATGAAAATTCGTTGAGATCGACCACCTGATTCAACAAGCTGGCCGGAACTAACCCGGACGGAGTTTACAGAAAATTCTTTCTGGTTTCGGCAGTCGACACTAGATGGCTCACGGAGCCCTTTTTATAAGCAATTTCACTGGCGAACAACCAATTTTAATGGCGGAACCCTATTTAATCCAAATTAAAGGTGTTAAATTATTTAATTTACATCCTGAGATGCCCGCGGAGCATAGTTTGAGAAACGAGGGTATAAATTATAATTGGCTTGGGGTGGGGTGGGAATTATTTATTCAACAAGTGCCTCAAGAACTTAGCTGACGGTACTGGACTAAATGTCTAGAACCGAAAATCTATTTCAACTTTATTTTAAATATTATGTTTCTTTTTATTAGATAGCAACTTGCAAACAACTTTCGCTTTTTCGTCAATATCCTGCGTTTTAAGGTTGCCCTCCTGTTTCCAAAATGGTGTAGATTACACTTCCTAATTTTATTGTTATACGGCTCCTAAAGATTTTTCAGTTATTGCCAACAACTGCTTGGTTGAAATATAAAATTTAAATTTCGTTCGTCAAAAACAATGCCCACGTTTAATCATAGTCAAAAATTATAGTTCATAAACCACTTTTTTAATCAATCAAAACAATCACCACTTTCATTAACATTTTTTTTAAAACTCGGTTGTCAAAAGAAATATAGAACCATGATTTTGTAAATCATAAAAAATAATTACCCATAGTAATGCGTATGCTAAAAGAAAAAAATATTTTAAATGAGATTTATTTTACCTCTCTGAAAATGCAACAACGATTAGGCCAGAAAATAATTCGTCATTTTCAACTCGCTGTATACGAGCCAAGCAAAGTAATAAGAGTGACTAGTACACACACAACTAATGGAAGAAAAAAAATACAATAACAAATCTGACACTCACTGAATTTGAAATAAATATAAACTGAAATGCGACGTGACACTAAATAGTTGAACCCAATACCCGAAACTTGGCCTTATGGAAGAGCAATATATAATAATAACATATGTGCGAGAGAGGCACAGCTGACACGACACTGTCTCTCCATCTATCTTGTCCCCAACTCTGGGGTGTGTGCTTCAAAATGGCGAAAGCCCAACCGGTCATCTGTAGTAGTCTGACAGATCTCAAACCGGTCATTCGCCAAAGGGGTCAGGCGCCAAAAGGAGCCAAACACCAATAGGGTGAAAACAATAGGGTCAAACTTTGTGTTTCCGTATTTTGATGATTTATCAAATTGACAGGTGATAAGGAAGAAATTCGTTAATATTTAGGCCTGATAAGTCCATGTTAATCGGGTACGAGTGAATTCATAAATGACCAGTTTGGCGAGTGACTAGAGATAACGTCACCTGCTAAGATTTCCAGTGAGTTACCGTCTGGTAGAGTGCCGTTTTGAAGGTATGGGCGTACCCCGTGAGTTGTTTGTCTCTCAATCGGCTCCAAACTGGTAGAGGGAGGCGATCCGATCCAAGAGCTCCGCCAGTGTCTGTCGCAAGGTGGCGTCGTTGGCGTGCGCCACCAGGGTGCGCACGAAGGAGAAGAGGGTGGGCAGGAGGGAGCGGAAGTGGTGGTCGTCCAGCTGGCACACGAAATCGAATATGGACAGCAACATCTCCGTGTAGACTTTGACGTGCGCCTCGTGATCCTTGTGGAAGAGAAAGATAAATGAATAAGAGATATTGGTAATTACATTGGTTACATTGGTAATTATTTGCAAAAGATTGACAATTGACTGCTCGATTATTTGATTTAAAATAAGATAGAAATATTCTCTTGTTCTCAAAAATAAATAATACTTATAAAGTTGAGAATGTTGAAATGGCGGATTAAATTTTTTTTTTTTTACTTTTATTCAACTTTAGAGTTTAGATCCTGGGATATGGGTTTCACTCCACAACCTTCAACTGGTCACGCCTACGCTCTTGTCTGGCTTGGTGCGCGCATGCGCGGGAAGGGGGCAGACCGTGGCGCGGTAGATATAAATGCCACCTTACATATTACTCATTCACCTTAATTCGCTCAATCTTACCTTGAGTACGGAGGGCAGTTTAGTCTCACTGTTACTGACCCTAGCCATCCTTGGTTGATCAAACGGATTCCGACGCTTTTCCCGCTTGGTGGCCGTGGTGGTGACTGCAGTGGCCGGCATGGCATGCTGCTGTTTCCGTCGCTTGTACTCGTGCACCAGGCTGTCGATGTCCCGCTGGGTGGCCACGTGATAGACCTGGGTGTCCGCACCACTCTCCTTTTCACCACTCTCTGGTTCACCACCCACCACCGATGTAGATCTCGATTCAGTCTGAACTTCCTCGTCTTCGTCGGGTTCACTGTCTGCCAATGCTTCCTGGGCAGATTCGGGCGAACGATCATCAACGATGCCATCCCTTTCGTCCGTTCCTGGTCGCTCCTCGGTGGGCGTGATCACAGCCTCTCCCACAGTTCCGATGGCGGTCACGGCGATGCTGGTGGTAGCTGGCCACGCTTTCTCTTGGCTGTTACGATGCCTGGTCTCCATGTAGTCGTCCATGGGAGCCACCAGAAAGAAGATGGGCTGATCCTAGTGGGACGAGAAACGAACGGGACAGGAAATTAATCGTGGATAAAAAATAATCGACACTGCAAAAAATAACTTACACAAATTGCAATTACCGGTACAATAAATATAATTTGCACTACGCTAGTTCGTTCGTCGAGATCGTCAAGTGAACTTTTTTATCATTTTTTAGGCACATCAATAATTGTACAAGTAATCAATATTTGCCAAATAATCATATCAGTGGCTCATCGCTGAGTAGAATCGAATCGAATCGAATTGAAGCCAAAATGGCGTAAAAAAAACAACTCATGAAAATGATAAACTAGCAAACTTGCCAACGTCTCTTTCCCAAGTTTCTTTAAAACAAAGTCAGGCATTTTTAGCTTATAATTAAATATAAGTTGAAGTAATTATAAGTAATATGTAAAAGTAAAAATTAAACATAATTTTATTGTTAATATTAGTTTATATCGATACGGGTACACAAGTCCTACAACGCACACCATTTTGAAAGGAACCAGTCCCAGTTAAAAAAAAAAAAACAGTTCCCGTTCCAGTTCTTCACAAATTAAAGAAAACCTTGGCGTTTCTAATTTCTTCGAAAAAGACCCAGTTCCCAGAAACGGAACTTTTTCGTTATATTACTATTCAACACTGCCAACCTACCTGCATTCGATCGAAACAGTCGTCGCTCTTCTTAGCCAACAACCTCGCATACCGCTCTCCAATCCTCCCCAACGTATCCTTTAACCGCGCCACTGGATGATCAGCAGGCAGTAAGGCAGTCGTCCCCCCCACACTGGTGGTGGTGGTGGCCATGGACGAGGGTGGTGGTGGTCGGCAGTGCAGACACAACTCCAGCAGGACCACTGTGTGCACTGTCCAACTGGCCCCAGTCTGCTTGTAGAGGTTGGCAGCTGCGTTGGCTCTGGCCACCTTCTGGACCAGGAATTTGAGACCGGGACGGCAGTCAAAGTCACAGGTGGTGCGGTAGGATTGGTCCAGGCAGCTGAGCAGGGTGAACAGTTGTTTCTGGCTTAGGACGTTTAACATGCCTGCAAAGAAAGGGAAAAAGAACGAATTGTTAAGCCATTTTATTTTTGAAGTATGATACGCCTTTGGTCACGGGTACGAGGCACTATTCTGGAATCTTGATGATTCATTCGTTAGCGACAAATTATGGCAAAACAAAAATGAACGCTCAAAAAAATAAAAATACAAGACAAACGAAAAGTAGGTGATTATTTAAAGGGATGGGAGATTGTGCTTAAAGGGTAATAATGAAAGTCGGGGACTACTTGATTGATTTCAATTTTACATAAATAAAACTTTATCAAAAATTATCTCATTTTAAACATTAAATTTGGAAAAATTGTGGTTATCGATAGTGCCCGCTATCCCATAAGATTGACTGCTGATGCTACGCGCGCCATCTAGGGACCACTTTTTCACTATGTGCTGTGACGTTTTTTCCAGAAAAATGACTAGGAGTCTATTGCGTCTTACCTGGCAATTCCGTCTGCGCTGGCTCCTCCTCCTCAGTCGTGACGTCATTTCCGCCCTGGCCATGCAGGTGGCCCACGCTCTTCCTGGCGCCGACGGACGGAGTGGGTGCCGGACTCTGCAGGAGAATGTTAGCCAGGCTGGGCACGATCCGTGGCAATCCCTCCAGCAAGATGCTGCCCACCATCTGCAGGAGGATCTGATGCGAAAGAAGACCAACCACCAGATTGCGGAATGGAACTCTGGAGAAATGAGAGACGAGAGAGGCAATTGACGTCAAGCGAGAAAGGCAGCAGATAGGGGTGGGTTGATGTCGTGTTCTTGAAAAGTCATCTTTCCAAGTCATCAATGTTAAAACTTCACAAGGCGCCAGAGAGCTAAGGCGACAATGAGCGAAGGTGTCACCGACATAAGGCGATACCGACCAAAGGCGTCAATGAGCTAAGGCGACAATGAGGTAAGGCGGCACCGAACTAAGGCATCAGGTTTTCAAACAATTTTGCTTGTTGGGAGTTTAAGAAATCGTCTTAGCTCTTTGTCGCCTTGTGAAGTTAACGTCTAAACTTTTGAACAATGAGGCCATAGAAAGTTGACAACTAAACTTTTGTTTTATTAGCCTTTGAAAGTTTTTTTTTTTTACTTTTGAACATTGATGCTTTTGAAAGCCATTTTCATGACTTGTTTACTTCACCCTCAAAAAAGCTCGAGCCCCATGGGAGTAAATGATCGCCAAATCCAGTGTCTGCTGTCTTTATTTATTTTATATTTTTTTTTTTACTTTTCAATTGACTTTGTTTTGACATGTCTGTAAGTAAATTGGTTTGATTAATAATAATAAAAAAAGCTTAAGTCCTAAACTTTTGGACATTGACTCCTTTAAAAGTTGAGGTCTAAACTTTTAAACATTGACTCCTGTGAAAGTTGACTTTTTAAGTGACCGATGCCACCCCCCATGGGTGAGTAAGGAGGCGAGTACGATACGTACTTGACGCAACGTAGGTCCGGCTGCAGGACGGCGTCAGCATCCGGCGGATAGAGGAGGAATATATAGGAGCGGTCATCATCCATGGCCTCGTCCGGATACAGACCGTTGGCCACACTGCGCTGGTTGTCCAATAGGAACACCTGGAAACAATCACAAATAGGGATATTTTGGATATTGAAATAAACGCGAAAACCAATAAAAATCTACAAGGACTGGACAAAATAATGGAAACAGATCAGTATGCTCAGTATTCCAGGTCAGTATGAAACCTGCAATAACACTAGATGTAGTATTGTGAGATCACACTAGTCACCAATACCTGTTGGGCCAGCTGTTTGAGTCTCTCGTTGTCCTCGGGCGTGCAATCCGATTTAGCCGCCACCTTCACCTGTCCCGTGTCTCCGTAGAAGTTGTCCGATCCGGGCTGGAAGGCCACCATCAGCTGGCGGGCGCTGAACAGGCTGACGTGGAAGGCGCGCTCCAACGCCTCGCAGCTCACTTCCCAAAGGTCAGAAGTGAACAGCGGACCCGCTGAGATGATCACGTGTCTGCCAAGATTGTAATTGTTAATTGTATTCATCAACCTTATACTGCAATGGATCCAACTCTCAGTGTCAAAATGTAATTTTTTTTTTTTTTTTAAATCACCGTAGCGCCTAGTGCACTACAGGATTACTGCACCCTCGAATCTCTATAGAG
>JAUJYS010004448.1:0-11959 GCA_033995665.1 Melogona broelemanni | reverse complement strand
TGTTATGATGTTTATTCATTTATGCTCAAATAATTACTTTAATTTTATTCCTGCATATACTTTACTGGTAAACATCATCCAAATGGTTGATTGAAACGCAACTTGGGAATTTAGGTGCGAATGGCTTGAGTGGTGTTATGTCATGTAGTGTAATGTTGCACTGAATTTTATGTCGAATTGGCACTTGGACAGATATATGTGTTCTTTGATTTTGATTTTCATTTGTCATTGTTTGATCTAATATAATTTGATTTGATTGCTTGACTTTGGTTTCTATTGGATTTGATATTGTTGATTTATTACGCTTCCATCTGTCCTTCCATGCTGTGTTTATCGGACAGAGATATACTGTTTCGGTTGGTTCATCCCTTATTCTTATTTTTATTCTCATGCTCCGCTGATATTGCTGATATTACTTTCCTTTGACTTTCGTTTACACAATACATAATTTGCAATTTCCTTCATTTGCTGTCTACTGAATATTCACCTATACTGCACATATAAGTTGTCATTATTTATGCGTTACAACCCGTCACAGTGTAGTCAAATTAGACTGTAACTGAAACTGATGTGCCCCCGAATATCGCCTTAGCAACATGGGGGCACACTAAATTCATGAAAGATGTTCCATTTCAAGCGGTGTTAAATAAGTATGTATAATGATCTTTAGTTAAAATAAAATAAAAAAAAGTTGCTCAGATAGATGAGCTCAGATTAAAACACATGTTTTATTATTAAAAAGAGTTTTAGAGGTGCTATGGAATTTACTACATTCCAGCCTGAAACAGCAAAGTAGTCCTGCTTGACCAGTGTGAACATGTGTTTTTGTAATTCTGAGATGTGTTTATTTGAGTAAAATGTGCCAAAATAATGTTATAGAGCTTGGATGAGACCTGCAAGAAAATAGTAAACTTTTGTCCGTAGGCCGCTCCGGCACCGAATAAAACTGCTCCAGCACATCTGTGCTGGATTGCACTTTTTGACCTGTTCTGGTCAGATTTCTCTTATAAAGATAGACAAATTGCTGGGCTTGTCAAGGCCGTTCTGAAAAAGTTTTTTTCTGGTCTGTAGAATGTTTTTGGGGAAGCTGGAATATTTTTAATAATTTGCTGGATCAGGCCAGCCAGTTTACCTTGTGCCAAAGAATTCATGTTTTCCAGTATTGTATGGGAGCGTTTTGAAGGTGTTTTGAAGGTCATTACCCTTGAAGTATTGCCTACTGAAGGCCTAGGGATTAGCCTTAACCTTTGCTGAGGATTTTAACCATATGTTTAAAAGTAGGCTTAGGCTTACAGTTCTTGATGTTGAAAATGTGCATGAGGGTTGAATGTGTATGAGGGTTGAATGACATGTTTGAATAGGCCTTGTTATGGGCTTTCTGAAAACTATTTGATTTTATTAATCAGTTGTAATTTTGATTTTTAATCAATTTTAATAGTATTTGCAGAGTCATTCCTATTTGAAAATGATGCTATGTTATTGCATCAGCCATTTTTGCAATTTCTGCTGAGTCATGTGAGAGAAATCTCGAACTTTTGATGGTTTTATTGGAATATGTTTTGCTATGGTTCGAATATTTTAATGTGGAAAAATGCATGATAAGAGGAACTCGAGATCTATTTCAGATATTGTTTTGATATTGATTGTGTTGATTTTTGATATTTTTTATTGATTTTCCCCTTGTTCAGAAAACACAGAATGATTGACATTTTTCAAAAAAAAAAGGAGCTAAGCTCTGTGCATTGGCAAGAAAATGGCGCACTGTGATTGGTTCGCGCGTGCTGCTCTTGAGGAGGAAGGTTGAGCTCTCATAGCTGACAGGAAGTGTAGTGAGATCTGGGGACAAAGACTGAGAATGAGGCAATCGAATCTGCTGTAAGTAGTGCCAGACTACAAGTAAGACATCGCACTGGAGCAGTGCCGGATAGCTGGACTGCATAGATTTAAAGACCTGGTTGGTGCCTTGTACCCCAGTAGAGAGGTCTAGTGATCGTCCGCCGATTTTCTTGGGCCAGACAAGCTGGACCGCAGCCATGTGCACCAGATGTGCTGGACACTCTTCATAGCTGTAAGACCTAGTCGGTGCCTTGTTGTACTCCAGCAAAAAGGTCGAGTGCTGTGCCGGATAGCCGGACAGCATAGCTCTTAAGACCTGGTTGGTGCCTCGCTGTACCCCAGTAGAGAGGTCTAGTGATAGCCTGCCAATTTTCTGTGGTCAGATAAGCCAGACTGCAGCCGCATATGTGCCGGATATGCTGGGCGCTCTTCATAGTTTTTTTAAGACCTGGTTGGTGTCTCACTGTACTCCAGTCGAGAGGTAAAGTGACAGGAGTCTCACATTTCTATGAAATTAGCTGGACAGGGGCAATTTTTAAAGAAGTGAGTAGCACAGACTACTAAATTCAATCTTGGGTTTGCCAGGAATCTTTGAGTCAAAAGAAAGCCTATTTCTGCGATATCCAATTTTGATAACTGGGATTGATGATCCATTTTCCCCCCTCTGGATGTTCAAGCTCTTCTAAAACATTCTTGCTGAATTTGACTGGGAACAGTTTTTAACTGAGAGAGCCATCAATGGGAAGGGCTTGTCCATAAGACAGAAAAGCCTTTTACCAAGTCTGCCATTTGTAACTAAGTCCAACTGCATAAAAATTGTATGGCCAAGTGAGTTGTTTGTGAGCTACCCCTTTGCGCGAGTTTTTGGTTTTAAAATTCATTCAATCTGTGTTTGCTGCCCCCCATTCTGTGAGTATGATGCTGGTCCTTTGGACAATTGCTTTGTTACAGCTATGGTTAGTTGCTGTCTTTTTTAGTCTTCTGCGGAAATAAAAGTTCTGTCTTAAATTCTCCATTTTGGGTTTTCAAATTTAATTTATTGTCAATAGTCTTAAGTTTCAAACTACTTCGAGCTATTTGATGTGTCTGGGCTGCTTCCTCACGAAATTTGGGATATTGGTCAGAGAGAGAGAAGTCATTGAAATATTCTAATTAGGCCTAGCCTAGTGGGCAATGTATTCTTGATTCTTTAAATTAAAATGCCCATCACATATTTAAAAAATGTGTGTTTTTAAATATTTATTTACAAATTTACATATTAATATTACATATTTAATATATATTATATATGTAATATAATACATATATATATTACATATATATATATATTTACATATTTAAAAAATTGATGTGTCTGGGCTGCTTCCTCACGAAATTTGGGATATTGGTCAGGGAGAGAGAAGTCATTGAAATATTCTAATTAGGCCTAGCCTAGTGGGGAACAGATACCTACTTTCACAGTTTTGCCTGATTTGATTTCTAGAGCGTGAACGTATAAATTGAACTACCGCAAGTAGACATTTGAAATTTTAATGTATACAATTTTTGTGGGCCTTCTGTCCAGTTAAGTGGGATCTTTCAAATCCATTGATGACTTTGTAATCTTCTACTGCAGAGAGTCTAATAAATTAAATCAATTTAATTCAAAGCATTACCACTTGTTGATTGGCCTTCTTTCCACATAAACAATTTCCCATTTCTACCTCAATCATTTTACTTGACCATTTAAATATGTGAGTATGAACAGCTACTAATCACAGCAGCTAAATACAACAGCTACTAGTCATGGCACATGAGCAGGGACACCTGGCTCCCAGGCCAACTTTTGAAACAAAGTTTGATGGCCACAGTTCTTCAACTCATTCATGGATATTGGAGTGGGAGGCCTATGCCCTCATCTGCAAGTTCACAGATGAGAACAAGAATGACTATATTTCTTTGCACTTCAGAGACTGCCAAGAGGTGGCACATCATGGCCATCTCTGAGACAAAGGAGGATAATGACTCCCATCATTGAAAACTGGGAGCAGTACAGGAAAGCCTTCATGGAGATGTGGTGCCCAGAGGATGAATCTAATCCTCTGGAGAGACAGATAGCAGATCTGAGACTCCTACCCAGGCAGCCAATCAGAGACTATGCATTTCAAATGCATGAGTTATGCAAGCTCCTGGACAAGAATATGAAGTTCTCCTAGATCCGGGCCAAAGTGTTGGATGGTCTGCCGCCCACCATGAAACTACATCATTGGTCTGCCTATCCAGAAGGATATGGCAGAGCTGACTAAACAACTCACCAGGATGCAGGTATACCAGGAACATGCCTATGTGGTATTTGGCTGATGATGAAGGTCAGAGGTCAACAGATCAAAGGGCAAGGCAGAAGAGACCACCAGCAACCACTACAACTGGAGTTGTTACTCCAGTTGGCCAGGCAACTCCCTTGGTAGGTGACAAGAAACCCAAGCAGTTCTCTAGGATGGGGAATGATGAAGTGAAGACCTTTATAGCCAAGGCCATCAAAGAGGCCACCAGCAGCAATGACACTCCTACTTCAAGCCAGTACACCAAGCCCCAGCAGGGACAATGTAGAAAAAAGCCCAGTGGTGAATCCAGCTGCTGGAAGTGCAAGAAGTGTGAAAAGCGCTGCTGGACTCATGGGTCAGCAGGTGGAAAGCCATGCCAAGAGGTAGGCAAAGACTCCAGGCCACCTGCTAGGCAGCAGACCAAAGCTCCTGCTGAGTAAACAGCAGAGAAGCAGGTCTTAACTATGGAGCAACAAGGCTAGTTAAACTCCAGATTTGATGTGTTAGGTGCTGTTCCCCGCCAACAGGCAAGAACAGCAACTAACTGTCTAACCGAGCAGCTCTTTGCCCGCAGCTTTTGTCGGCTGGCGCTTGGTGCGGCGTTGGCAGCGGAGCGGCCCACTTTGGCGGGGGTTGTCTCCCGTTAGCCAATTGGGGGCCGCGCCGTTGTCGGCGGCGCTCTGGGTGGCAGTCGGCGGAACTGCTCATTAATTATGCACGAGCAAAATGGCAACAAATAAATCGGTGTCATTTCTCTGCTGCCAAATTTGTGTCCGGCTGGGAGAGCCATAGGCTCCCAACAAAAAACCATCGTTTTGGATATTTATTTTCAACCCGCGGCTCAAGTCTTGACCGAGCCAATTGACTATAGCTACAGTGAAACTATACCGGTGCAGTGAAAATGGATAAACTGCTGGACACTGGTGAATTTGTGTAAGATCCATGTGCCAGTAGGAGAACTTTTTTGGTGACTGCCCTTGTGTGTTTGCTGCCCAGGATTGTGTTCAGCAATTTTGGTTCAAGCTCCAGGACAGGGTAATTGAATTTCCTGGCCTCCAGAGGAAGAAGTTATTTATCAGAGGGCTCCTCCAGAACCAGCTAATCCAGCTTTCTACAAGTGGTGAGATCTCTCCATGCGCGTGGCCAATTTTTGGGGTTGAAAATTGTTGATTTGGATTGTGTTGCAAATTTGCTTATAGAACAAGATATAAATTTGAATTGATTATCCTGGCAAGGGATTATAATATTATTGCAAAATTGATTGTGTTCAAATAAATTTAAATTGGTATTCCAAATATCTAAAGATTATTTTGTTCCATTTTGCTTGCTGAGTTAAAAGTGATTAAATTAAATTAGAACATTTCTACAGAAAGTGTTTGGTGGACTAGATGACCTGCATCCTTATTTCAACCTGAAAATCGAACCGTTAGGTAAAAAAGTAGCTAACAGATGCACTCTTTAGAGGTGGCATCCTAGAGACAGGCCAGGCCTGCCATCACCTTTCAACAGAGCAGAGAGCCTTTACAGCTCAATTACCCCTCAGGAAGCAGAAGAGGTGGCTCTGGTTGTTATCAGTGTGGTGGTATCCATCCATGCCATAGCTGTGTGCATTTGAGTCATCAAGGTATCAAAGACTCAGATCACACCCAGGGAAACTACTAGCTGGTCCAGATCTACTTGCTGATAGATTTGGGGTGCCCAAAATAACCAGTGCAGTCCTTGCTGGCCAATGATTTAAATGCCTGATGGAGATTCTCTGTAGACCTGCAGACAACTCCAAGCCAATGGAGAATGTCAAAATCCCCTTTGATACTGGGGCTATGCAGACCAGTGTCCCCAGCTGTGACATCTGCTTTATCAGAAAAAGCTGTTACATTGGCTCAGCAGCTTGACTCCATATGTGCCAATGGAACTTCCTGGATCATGACAGAAATGGCTGTGCTGGATTTCCAGTACAGTGAGTGCAGATTCAAAATGCCAGTAGCAGTTATGCCCAAGCTCAAGATAGGAGTGGACATACTGCTGGGGATGGATTTCCTCCCCTCTACGCTGAGGAAGATCACCTAAAGGCGGTATTCCACTATGCTGGTGTGCTACCTAGTAGCTGCTATCGAAGAAGCATACTATTCAGCTACTCTACTAGCTCAGCCCGATTACACACAGCTACTGTGCGCGGCGCTACTAGAACCGATGCCCTAACTAGAAACGGGCCTAAAAACTTTCCTGAAACTTTTTATCTTTTTGGCTTTTCTGGAAATGCTAATAGGACACTCAGAAGATTAAGAACGTCATAATTGAACAATGGCGAGAGAATTGCACGAATACTACCTGTATTTTCCATTAAAAATAGTGATTTTGATTCATGTTTTGATTGATTATATGGGCGTTAACATATGAAGGTGAATCATGGTTGAAAGGTTTTGTGTGCCAATCTCCACCACCATTCATATGCTAACGCCAGTTACTTGTACAAAATGGCCAACCAAAGGAAAATAAATGATTTTTGACAGTAGGTAAACTATTTTCGTGCAAATACGACTCACCATTGACCGATTTTCATCCTTACTATGCCGCCTTGTGACTGATTGACGATGATGAAACGATCAGCGTCTCCGTAACCGAGCGCCGATTTGTTGAGCCGCCATTTTGTTTTATGTCATTAGTAGCTGGCTCCTGGCTACTAGAATTGAACAGGTTCAATTCGAGTAGTTGCTAGCTAGAGTTAGTAGTTAGTAGTTAGCACTTATAAGCGTCAAGTAACCCAATTACACTAGGCTACTTTGCTAGCTGGGATACTAGTAGCAGATACTACTAGCTTAGTGGAATACCCGCTTTACCAAGACATGGTGAATTCAATCTGAACCCTGAGCTGACCATCAAGAAGCTCTGTACAGGAGTCCTGGTCACTGGCTGACCTATCACTACTTCCCAGGTAACAGGCTCAGGAGAAGGCGCTGGTGGACTTGCCCAGAGATGGTGACCAGGGAGGTGGTGAAGTTAAGAAGTAAGCTGGTGGTAGTGACACAAATTCAGGCTTCGGAGAGCAATCCTCTACTGTGGACACCCCATGAGCAGGGCAAGGTAGATTGGAATAAGATAGATGAAGAGTTTGGGGACGAACCTGTGAACAATTATCATCCATTTTTTCACATAGACCCGCCGATAGTTGCGCCCCTGGAAGACCCGGTTCCCGTGGAAGTGAAGTCAAAGTAGAAATCATAGAGGGCCCCCTTTCCGTGGTCCCACCTGTGATCTGGATAGATACCTCGAGTTCTGACAGCATCTCCGACGAAGATGGCAACGAGTTCCCCGAAGTGAACTGGCTGGCTTCGTGGGAACAGCACCCGGTGCCTTATCCCACCCCCGAAGCCAGCAGTGAGAGCGACTGAGGCTAAAACCAAGAAACAGACAATTAAGAGTCGTTAAGAGACAATCTTCGAGTGCATTCATTCTTGCGTATATATCTATATTTTTTTAATATTTTTGTTACCACCAAAGAAGTGCTATTTGCCAAACCTTGTTAGGGTGCAATTGTCCCTCTCTAGCTTTGTTAATATTATTAATTGTTTTGAATTTAAAGTCTGATTCCAACATATAGCGGTTTTCTACTTCTCTGAAATTTTAACTCAGGAGCTTCAAGAGTTTCTAGCTGGTAATTTAACTCTATCCGTCCTTCCTTTCAGTTCCTTTCTTTCTTCGTAATTCGAACCTTCCTTTCTTCCACTTGATAATTTTAGTTAACATCTCGACTAAGTTCATACTCAGCCTGGGCATCCAATTCAAATCACCAAAAATCTGAATCGATGTATGTATACTTTTCTCGCCAAAAGTGGCCTGCTGACCAGGCTTGAGATATTGTTTCCCCTTTCTTAATTACTTTCTACCTTCACTCCTACCTTAAAATCTTGTTTTCTAAGCCACACATTAAAATTGTGCTGTGCAATCATCTCACCTTTCACCTATCTTTATCTTGCCTGCCCTTCTCACCCACCCGTGATGCTGTTGCCATCTACTATGTCTCGATCTCTGCTCCCTAGGATCATTCACCTGGGCCTGATCACCCAGGTGAATTCTACATTTGGGTAACATTACAAACTGGCAATGCATGGTGTCAATTGTGACCATATGGTCAGAGAGAGAAGACTTTTAAATCTTCTAATTAGGCCTAACCTAGTGGGGAACAGATACCTACTTTCACAGTTTTGCCTGATTCGATTTCTAGAGTGTGAATGCGCAAATTGAACTACCACATATAAACATTTGAAATTTTCATATACATTATTTTTGGGCCTTCTGCCCAGTGCATCAGGATCTTTCCACAATGACTTTGTAATCTTCTACTGCAGAGTCGAATAAATTAAATCAATTTAATTCAAAGCATTATCACTTGATGATTGGCCTTCTTCCCACATAACCAATTTTCCATTCCTACCTCTATCATTTTACTTGACCATACAAATATGTGAGTACGAACCATGGCAATGTATTCTTGATTCTTTAAATTAAAATGCCCATCACATATTTAAAAAATTGAAATATCTAAATTTATCTACATGTAATTGGGCTTATATTAAGCTATTACATGTCACTGTGAGTTTAATACAACTCAACTCACAGGAGCTCCAATACAATATTGGTGAAATTTTACATAGATTGACTCACTCTGGAAAATCAGTCAAACTCCATTTTTCTTGGTAAAATTGAAATTGTAACTCTTCCAGTAGGTTTATTCTAAAAATTGAAACAAATAATCTGTTTTAAATTTTTGATGCATTGATTGAGCTATCAACTTTCAATGCCACATGAATATACTGTCCAAACATTTTTTTTTAAAGTTTGGTAAAAGTCATCATTTTAGGGAAACTTGTAACTACAACACTTTTAATAGGAATTTTCTGAAATTTCAAAAGTACAAGTACTTGTATTTCGTAGTACTTGGTTTTTCCACTGGCCATATGCAAGTGTAGCCTAATTTCTAAACCCTTCCCTTGACAGGTTAGTGCAGTCATCTTATCATAACCTGCCTAAAAAGTGGCACCACAGTTCCCTGGAACTCTGCATTTTCGTGTGTAGCCAAGAGAGGGAAAACACCAAAAAGGTACGCGACAGTTTTTTACACATAAATATTGTATAAATAGTTTTTTATGTCAACACGTAATCGTGTTGACATAAAAAAACTATTTAAATTAACCATGCGTACCAGCAAAAAGATGTTGCCATTCTCTCATCCTTAATGGTCATCACCTTTGGTTTACGGATTCCTATTCTATACCAAAAAATATTAATAAATTCATGCAAAAAATATTAGATACGTATCCATGTCAATAAGTAAAAATGTCAAAAATAGTTTCACAAGAGCCATTCTATGTTAAGGGAAAACACAGGCACAAAAATGATTGTTTACAAAAACGTTTATCTCATAAAAACTCATGTTAAATTTTGACAAAATTCTGTTTTTGCGTAATATTTGGCGGCTTTGGCTATTGGTTATTTGGTTAAAAATAAGTCATCTGAAACAACTTGTGCCGAACAAAAAAATTGTCTACATGCAGTTAACAATGTAACCTTTGATGCTGATTATCAATGGAAATAATGGCCTGATCAAAAAAGGTTTTAGAGTAATTATTTTTTTGTATAGAATAGGAATTCGTATGGTTACCATTGACAAAAACATTGACATATATAATATGTCGAGAAACGTCAACAGAGTTGGTTCAGGTGGACCACATAAGATATCTCGGCTTGCAGCTGAGCTCAGATCTTAGCTGGGGTCATCTTTATAATGCATTGAAGCCAAAATTATGTATGGCAATTGCCCAAATGTTTAGACTGAGAGATATGTTGCCATTATCCTTGAGGATACAACTTTTTCATGCATCTTTTTTGTCACATGTAAACTCGTTTGTATTATTTTGGGGATCGGATGTTGGTTATAATGTGCAGAAGATACAAAAACTTCACAATGCAGTTTTCAGATCAACTTTCTTTATTACGAAGGCTGAGCATATTGACATTGGCTCTGCGGTGATCTTCAAATCTTATAACATTTTAAATATATGTCAAATCTATTGCCAAAGAATTCTTGAGTATGCATATAGGCATAGGAAATATGTGGAATCCTTTATACAGATTGACAATAATCCTAGAGACGTTAAGACGACTCGATATAATTTGCATTTGACAATCATACAAACGACTCAACGTACTGTCACCTATAAACTACTTCAACTATTGAATAGTTCTAATGTTTCACTTTTGAGCCCATCCTACCAGGTTCATAAGAAGTATATACGTGAATGCATATTGTCGGCGAAACTAAAATATGAATAGTGTATAACGATGTTATTCTTATGGGTCAATATTCTATTTCTAATTTTAGTGCTGTTATGATGATTAATTTGAGATATTTGACAACTGTTTGGATTTCCTAGTATTTATTTATTGTCTTCATGTACATGTACATGATAATATTGATGTTGGTCCGGACATTATGTTTTCAGATTTGGTGCTGATGCTGTACTGTACTAATTTTTATCTTATTTTTTTTTCTTCTTTTCTCTTCTGTTTCAGAGCTGATAACTACGTTAAATCAATGCCGATGTACCCTGCTCCGCAATGTCTGCTATGTTCACTGTGATTATATGGATTTTCGTTTAAGAGAAGATGTGCTTTAGATTATTATTTGCACCCAATTATGCCACAAAATTGTACTGAGTAACATTATGTGCCCTCGAATATCGCCATAGCGATCTGAGGGCACAATACATTCACGATAGACGGATCCATTTCCTTGCATATGAATCATGATGCTGTATTTATGTCTATCGTTGAAATTAAAAAAAAAGACATTGATAGGATAGGATTTGGCAGGGGCATCCGCCCTCTGCCATCACTCCCCGTCAAGCATGGATGAGTTAACCACCCCTTAGTCTTTGCCAAGGCATCAACTATGAGGGATGGTGGGAAAGGTAGGGAAACCCCCAAATTCAAAATAAATTATTCTATCCTACTAGCCCATCATTCATCTAAACCCTTTCTCTGTCAAACGCTTAGTTTTCACTTTATTTGCAAACGTCATAATACGCGCCACACCCTGAATATCAAATTTTTACTTAGCTTTGAATCCATACAGAGTCCCGAACAGCAGCACCCATTCGATTTGCGAAAAGTCTTTTGCTGGAAACCCGAAAACAAACATGACACCAAACAAACAGCTAACAGGAGACCTGCAAAATTGTAAAGGTCTACCTAAGTGTTCTCTTCTATTCACATTGAGGGAAGTATGTTTAAGCGCACGCAGGGATCTCATAAAAGTGGCCTTGGTAACCAAAAAAGCAAAAAAAGAGTCTTTCTACCGTGTCTTCCCTGGTCACCCATGTCCCGTTCAAGGGCACAGGCAGTCCCACGAAGGCCGGGCCGCAGCGGCTAGTAGAAGCGGGCCGCACATTGCCACATCACCGTAAATCCACTCCGCGTAAGATCACCTGGCACTTCCTATACACACTGAAAACAAATAAAAAATAGCAAAAATCCAATATTAATAAAACGAGAGAAAAAAATATTAATGACAAATTATGCTCGATCACTTCTGTGTTCACTTTTATCCATAATTTCTATCTATTTTATTTTTTTAAATCACTAGTGCTAATCACTACAAGATTACTACTAACCCTCGTGTCGCTATGGCGATATGTGAGAAGCAGGAAAGGGAAGGGGAATGGCAGCTGGTATATATATTGTACGAACAGATGGCTCAGTGGGTATGGGGACATGCTACGAAGCCAAAGGTCCCGGGTTCGATTCCCGGCGCAGGCTTTCGT
>JAUJYS010004447.1:0-11959 GCA_033995665.1 Melogona broelemanni | reverse complement strand
GATTCCCGGCGCAGGCTTTCGTTTATTCGTTAGCCTGGGGTACTGGCGTCACCACTGAGCTTCCATTAGGGAGTCCACAGCTTATAGGGGGGTCCTGCAGCCTGGCTATTCCAGCTGCCATTCCCCATCCCGTCCCTTCCCTGCCCCTCGCACATCTCCATAGATACATGAGGGTGCTATAATCCTGTAGTGCAGTAGGCACTACGGTGATTTAATAATAATAATTATAAATTAGGACTGCCTAAATGTAGAAACAAATCAAACTTTCGATACACTTGTATTTAATATTTTAAAATGTTTGCTCTTCATTTTCCTTTTGTACCGTTCTCCTCACATTATAATTTATTTCATTTTCTTATTGACAATCAATGATCGTCATCACTGAAGTGAATATTACAACAGGAGATTCTGTTCTCCTCTAATCGCTTGTTTAATTGTGGAGGGACACATTTTCACTAGCAACGAAATTCCGAGCCGGAAATCGAACTAGGAATCGTCGAACACATGGCAGATGCTTTACCACTGAGCTACAACGACCATACTATGTATTTCTTTTAATCAAAAATGAACAATAAACAAATTAGAGCAGACATTTACTTTGGTACCGTTAAATCAGGCAGTATTCCGGATTGCAATTAAGTAGCAACACATTCCATGCCATATTTTATTGGCAGAACTTATGACCAGCAATTACAGACTCGGTAGGCGCATTGACCGACTCGATGAAAATCTTAGCTTGTGCCACCACGTCACAGCTTGGTCGCATAAGGCCTAAAGTGACCCCATAAAGCGATACGTAACAATTCCACCATGTAGATTGCGTCTCTTACAAAACTGGTATGGAGAACATATAGCGGTAGTAGGTCGCCTCAATTTTATTACCGGCACTTTTTCCATTGCCTTAATAGAGAGTGTCGTTCGGGTAGTTGGCTGACTGGCTGACTGGGAGAGACGAGAGAGTAAAGGGTTCCGCGAAACGTATACACACGGGGTTCTGCCAAACGCACTTGGCCACCGTGTGAGGGGAATCAAGTTTCTGACGAGGGAAAAACCCTTTATTCCGGATTCGAATGGAAGTGTGGGGTGCGACGCGCGCTCACTCGTTCGCCACCAAACGGAAACCAATTTCGCAGGAAGCCAATAAAAATGCCAAGAGCCAGCTACTGGGATTATATTTAATCAATACTTTCAGCACACACACATACACGCAAACGGAGGAGGGAAGGAGTTGAGCGCCGAGGAAAGCGTCCGAACTTATCGATGACTACCGTCTTCCACCGCCAGTGTCAACTATGGCGCCACCGACGTTGAGGATCAAACACAAGGAAACGTGGTGTCGTTTTGAAATTGGATCAGAGATGGGTAACGGAACGGAAAAGTTCCGTTTCTAGGAACTGGTTTCATTTATTGATGAACTTAGGAACTCCGCGGTTCTTTCTCAGTTTTGAGAACCTGAAACGGGAACTGGTTCCTTTTCTGTTTCAAGGATTCCCGTTGTCAAAACTTTCAATTTCGTACGAATACTCAGTCTAATATTTCTGATATTTCAGACTGGCTATAATTTAGGCTATAATAATCAGGTTATAATAATTTTACAGCATCAAACAAAAATTGCTAAAGATTGTGATCTGTAGAAAGCTTTTGTTCTGTGTCGGCAAACCTACATTTGTCCTGTACATGTAGTTTAGTTCCCGTAAATGTTTTTTTTTTTTTTTAATTGAAAAAAACAGAAAAAAAAACAGAAGAAAGACAGAAAAGGGGCTGAAAAAGGACGGCAAAGGGGCGAAAAAAGGACGAAAAATTCCAGGTTATTTTTAAAAAGGAACTTAGCCTTTTAATTTTTGAGGAACTGTAACGGGAACTGGTTCTTTTTTCATCGCAGGAACGGGAACTGGAAGTGGCTCCTTTCCAATAGGAACGAGCTGAATAGCAGGACTGAGGAGCAGGACAGCCCAGGATGAATGACTAACTTGATTCAAACAATAGTTAACAAATTACAAACACGCAGCAAGCAGTTTGCTTCTACGATATTTCATGCGATCTTAAGGCCATGCAGGTGCTTGCATTAGAGTATTATCGCTAGCTTTCGGAAGCGTGAGAAAAATAATATTTAGTGTTCATGGATGGATGACAATATACATTGTAAATACGAGCAAGCCTCAACACAGCGAAATGAAAATATTGTGGCATCTCCCAGCCACCGTTGGTTATCGCACGGCGTTAGCAACAATGCAATACAAGTATTAGTATCCTGACTTCGCAACACCTTCGTGAAACAATGTTAAAACCCTTATATCCATCAATTATTCTACAAATCCAAAATATTACGCCAACATGTGTTCAACGTGTGCCAACCTTGAATTTAAAAATGAAAAAATCTTAATTTTAATGCGTATTTGTTCACTAAGCAAACTAACAAATGATGACAAACAGATGATGATAAAATATCATGTGTTTGCAACAGATTGCACCGAGGATTTTCTTTTCCAAGATGGCATTCTGAGATCACAATGTCATCAAATCATATTTTTTTTTATAATTGACAAATCAATGATCGTCATCACTGAATTCACAACAGAATATTCCGTGCCCCTCTAATCGTTTGAGCTTTTTTTTTAGACGAATATTTTCAACAGTTCCTCGGGATCGAATAACGAAAGCCCGAGCCGGGAATCAAATTTGGGATCGCCGCACACATGGAGGACGCTCTGCATGTACATCTGAGCCACAAATGAGCTACAACAGAACTATTAAAATATTATTTTCATACATACTGAAATAAAAAAAATGTTTCCTATTGCGCTGAAGAAAGACAATGTAAGTGTATTGGAATCGCGTGTTTCCATTATTATGGCCCACAGCGTGAGATGTTCTCGTAGCAATTTAGCCGGGCAGCTCACGGTAATGGTATATATACGTGGTTCGACCAGATAGTAAGGTTAGTGCGGAATAGCCAACCCGCTGCCGATCTTCGACTACACACTGGCTCCATGATCCATTGACGATTTAATGTATAATTGGCTAATTGAAAGCAGCAATCGGCGCATCCTACTCCATTTCGAATCACCGGTTATATAGTCAATCACATCCGACGAAAGATTGCCGGAACCTTCCTTAAATGATGAGCAAGAAGTCTACCCGTATGTACTCGTATACTGCAGAGGTTCCAAAATGGTATCGCGGGATTGTTCGCTACAAGAAGCGAAATCTCTATAGCGTTGAATCAACCTGCTATACGAAGACTATTGTTCTCAAGTATAATTAAAATATTTGAAGTCAACATCACATATTAAATGTTCTATTGTTTCATTTGAGGCGAAACGAAACTAGACTTGCATGGTCTCTACGTTATAACTGATTTTTTCGCATTTTATTTAAATTTCCTTGGTTTTTGTCACTGTTAACAGTGACATAAACCAACGGAGACTGTAAAGGAGACGTGCCAACTTATTCGTCTCAAAGGCCCCCAACTAAAGGAACGACCTGGTAACATTGCCTAGCCTAAGTTTCAGACCAAGGTAAGGATCTTTAACGTGTGCCTAACTCACCTTAACGTGTACCATGATCTTTAGCTTTATACAGACACGGATCTCGGTCGAATCAGAGGTCTCGATAGGGAATTGAACACGCGTCACGGCTATAGTAAGCGAGCGCGCAGAGCGAATCTACCATACTGTTGCCACGCGTCTATCCATAGGTCAACAGACCCTAGTCTTCCACTTCGTTGGACAAGACGAAGCGATTGACGCGACCTCTACCGTCTGGCGGTGGAATCATGAGTGGTGAGCGAAGGCTGCATGTCAGTTAAGGCAGCGGGGTGGCCGCTCGGGAGCGGAAATAAAGCTCGTCGTCGGTGGTAGAGAATGACCTAGTCCCAGTGAGCGAGAAGTAGAGAGCGAGTGACGGCATTCGACGGAGAGCAGCGGGGAATGTTTTTTATTAGTCGTTTACCCCGGAGGGGTTATGGCGCTCCGGCCGCCACACAACAGCGCCGTTTATGGATAAACGATAATTACGAGGCGTTTATCAAAATATGGGAAATGCGACGGCGCCTTTTGTGGTGTGGTGGCGGCGGACGGAAATGTCGGGCAGTCGGAAAGGCTTGAGTCCACCATCCATCGCTGGATAGCATCATAGCAGTGTGACCGGTGTTTCAGTGCACATAAATATCAAACATAAATTAAGGGGCAACCCTAGGGTTCGGGTTTTTTTAAACTTAACACTACGAAGAACACGGGTTGGCCAGCGAAAACGCCTCACAATGCCCGGTGACCTAGTGCACTTTATTTGCATAGACATATGGAAAAGTACATATGGAAAAAAATTGTGAACATACTCGAGTATTTAGATATACGGACGTTGGACATTATGATTCTCTGGATTTTGTGGTTTGACATATAAGTGTACTATGTGACTCACTTGAGAACGAACAAGTAAAATAAATGAAACAATGGAAAATTGAAATTTAAGGAGAGAGAAAGAGAGATAAAAGACCACAGCGGGTAAGTTGGTGTCTTTAAATTTTGTACGTTTGACTTGCACAGCCAGGAGGTTAATTATTAATTTATAGTTAGATTTGATTACAATTGATGATAAATATTATTTATGTTATTTAACTGCACATTGGTGCACATAGGTATACATAGGTAAGAGTACACCAGGGTATTGGTGTAGGCCAACCATGGAGAAATAGATCCAGCTACACAGATTTACTTATCGGTAATCGATAATTTATCCAAAAAGAAATTTGATATCGAAATATGAGTTGTTTAGTGATTACTGGAATAATTATCAAAATAACTAACAGAATGTTGTTGTTGTAAAGTCATTCGTGTCGTCTCCGGACCCCGACCCTCGATCCCCCGACACCTGGTGACTTCAGGGATATCACAGAAGAAGTGCCGAGAAATAATTAGACAGAAGTTATTTTGAAAATGGTAAGACAGAAGTTATTTTGTGAGTAGGTGTAATTTAAAACTTTAAATTTCGTAATTCAGAATATACATGTGTATGTTCGTCTCAAACAGTCTTATTTTAAAAAATCGAAAACGGTTAACCAGATATGACAATCATTTTAACAAAAACTTTTAACTGAAATCTTTATTTTTAAAATGTAAATGGTGAAACCAATATTTTATTTAAAGTCAAATTACATTCATTATTAAGATCGTCATAAGTGGATTTACTCAGCATCCGTACTAACGATAACCAGAGTAAACTAATGTCGTGTTTACTAACGAAACTGGGTTTAATAACAGGATGTGAAACTCTCATTGCACTGGGGTTATTAGAAAAATGGGGTAAGCACTATCAGTTACATGCGAATCGTTTCATAGTGTAATCCCCACTTTAAACTTTCCGTTAATCTTTGGTCGCACATAGAGAAGCTGCTCGCCGAACGACCTTACCAGTTCAACACTCTCTCGTTAGAAACAATGGGGGATGGGGAGTAGAAGGCGCGTGGGTGTTTATTTGGCACGCATGTGGCTCCATTGATCGCGGTGGGGAGAAAACTAAAGCGAAACACCTACGACGACGAGGTCGATACCACATGACACTGACCTCCATGCGGAACCCAAACGCCAGATTCCTATAGATGTTATTGTCGAACCCGGGCGTTGGAAAAGAAACAGATACAATCTGTTCAAATCGTTTTCTTTATACTATCTCTCCGTTGTGTAAATAAACTTGAGCTCTTGGAGGAACAGTTAACGGTAGCTTGTTCCTGCGAACATTAGTCCTGAGCTCAGCTTCTAGGATTTTTTTTTGGAAAGACAAAATACATGTAAAATGCAAGTAGCACATATTCATGTTTATCACTTTATCATCAGATCAACGCTTAAGGTGTCGTGTGGCATAGCGGCTAGGGTGTTCGCCTACTATGCCCGAGACGCTGGTTAGGCCATCCCGGCCAAGGCCTCAGGAATTTTTTGGGTGAGAGAAATTAGTGCACAAGCCTGCCTCGGGAAACATAAGAAAATATCGGGTATCGCGCTATGAGGAATGAAGTTTTCTCCGAAATAACACGTCTTTTACGAGTCTTCAGAATTAACACTTCCTTTGAGAAAGGAAGAAAAGCCGAGGAACCATTGTCTGTACTTTATCAGATATACACATGTACATAAAAGATCCCTACCTACGTATGAAGCCTAGGCTAGGCAAGAATTATCAGGTCGCACCTTGGGGCTTTGAGGTGAATACGTTTGTAAGCCCCTTCAACACATTTTTCTGTACATCAACACATTTTACTGTACATGTATTATCATTTAAATTCGGAATTTTTAAAAACAAACTTTCAAAGTCGTCCAACGATAACGAAGTCAATGTCTCATGTATCATGACGATTTTATGAGGGGGGAGGGATAAACAAGCAGCAAAGGAACAATTATTTGCCTTGTCAGGACACTTAAAAAAACAAATTTTCAAATTCGTGTTGAGTTGGAGTCTCCAGAGAATTTTTAAGCCAATCAGACCTCCATATAATCGCCCATTCATAGATCGTTCGGTACATGTTCACCGGTTGTGCCCCCCCCCCCACATCCAAGACGAAAGCCATATAGTCTGCATCTTTTGAATGGAACCTTTGCACTGGTCCCGATGACGCACGGAACCAAAACGGAAGCGCATCCTATGGCTTATAGATGGGAAGAAAGAGCTCGTGCGAGCTAAATTTTCGGACGATAACTGAGCAGGCCACAACTGGAACGGGATCGATGAAAGACGATTTAATAGCCAAAGTACATCAGGCTTCCTATTATTAAGAGAGAGAGAGATAGATAGCGCGCACGCTGAGAAAAAGATTCACCCATGGGATACAAAAATGATGCAAGAATGGAACCCCGGCCGTGCCTCGCACGTAACCAAGGCAACAGCGGATCAAAAACCATCGTGAATGGTCCGTTGTTCATTAGTAATCTTCGAAGATGTTGGGGCTGGGGGCGTTTCGTGTTTCGGTTTCGCGGAACCGAGTGCGCCGCCGTCAGCTAGCCAGCAATAACATCGAAAATTTGAACGACCCCAGGCATCAAGAATTTCCACAATCCTCCCACATTACCGAATGTAAAAGACACATTCGTTGGAGAGCTAGCTTACTGAGAGAGTGAGAATGCACATCCTCTCAAGACTTGAAATCTCTATTCGAGGACATCGAAAAACGAGCTTTCATTGTGCAGCATTGCATGGGTGAATTGGATGGGCGTCTCAAACTATGTCTACTAAAATTCGGTATGCTTGGTTTTTTTATATTTAATATTAAAATATTAACTTATCTATTTTAATACGTTTTCATTAATAAATTTAATATTAAGAGCCGGAAATAATTTTAAAATACGAATGAGAAAATACGTTCGCATAAAATGAGCAATTTAAAATAGTTGAATGCTGGGTGCGTTGAATTAGAACATCAAAATTTTACATAGTAGTATTCGTATATACATATTAAATATATATATATTCATAGTATATATATATTCATAAACTCATATACCGGTACTACAGCGCAATATATTTAGTGATAAATTATGAGAGATAATAATTTCAGAAAATGCTAAGATTGGGACAACGGTGAAAAAGAATGCTTCGCTGCACTACAATGCGTAGCATCATCCTGGTTCGATACTTTCCCGCATTACAGCAGAGCACGCGTGGTTTCTGTGCGCTACGGACGGCGCGAACCAACCGCCAGGGGCAGCAGTTTGCCCAACCTTTCGGAAGATTATCCGTGGTCTCTACCGGGAAATCGATGCAGGCAAGGCCGTCAGGGGAACTTTATATTTCCGGTCATTTATGGATCGGCAACTTCAAACTCAATTTGCTAAAATCTGTATACCGCTCCAACAATTTTCCTAAAAATTATTTAAACAAAATATTTAATCAAAATATAAACAAAATATTAAATCAAAATATTTTTTAGGAAAATTGTTGGAGCGGTATACAAGGAGAGGGAAATAATTACATATGCGAATAATTGTTACAGTTAGGGGATAGGAGAGGGGATGGGGGTGCAAGCTGTTTCGGAAGCACATTAAAGGCTAGGTGCCGTTGAATGAAAAAAAAAAATAAGAATGAAAAAAATCGATGACTACGTTCATTTTGGGACCTGCGAAAATCGCTTTAACGCAACGTAGCAGCTGTGCCCGAACGAAATTAGAAAAATAATTAAATCCGGAATAAGACTAAAATAAGGCTAAAATAAATTGCATACGGTGTATATATGGGCAGAATTGGGGAAAACGAAAATGGGTCAATAAAATTATAAACTACGCAGTTGCAATCGCATATTAACCGCGGTAAAATTTCAAAATGAGAGACTTTAAGAGATTCTTACGCAAACTCTAAACATTAAATCCAGCAATTTTATATGTTGCGTTGTAACTTCCTCGAATTCACTAATGCTCCGGGCTGCAAGTACGAGAACAGTGAACAAAAAATGAATTTCAAAACATTAATTTTAAAACATTAAGGAAAAAACGTAGGCATCACAAAATAAATTTTATTTCATTTTTTTCGTAAAAGGCCATGCACAATCACTTATAGCCCTAGTATTCAGAACCTATTTTCACGTCAAGGAATAATGGAAAATCTTGTTTCGCAATAACCAACAAACCCCCAACCTCGCCCAAGAACTTTCCTCTCCCTCCCTTCTGAAAATGCATCTTTCGCCGAGTCACCCCTAATTCGATCTCCGAAAAAACTAAAACATAAAAAACGGCCGAATTTCCCCACGCTCCACTCTATATGTACACAGCACAGCGTACACCGTCGTGAAGAGAGATTTATACACGGCGAATATATAAAAACAAAATCCAATATCTCGTGACCTTAAAAAATTGCCACCCTAGCTTCCACACGCGCTATCTTCAAAACTGTTTAGGAACACATCTGTTGATGCCTAAAAACATCTGACAATATAAAAACAGGCTTGGCGCATGCGCCATCAGCCACCCACACCACCATTTGCGTGTCACCCTTTGGCTGATCATTCCCACTCTTATATTTGCATTTGGTAGATGCAATGCCGAACAGAGAGAGCGAGGGCTCGTGCTGAGTGTTGTCAATGGCGGACGGGGAGTGCACAGCTTGACTATAACTTCCATTCAACCCCGCTACCCCCAGTGGGTACACTGCGAGCCCGACAAAATGAGAAAAGAACCACAATAAAAAATATGAGTTAAGCTAGGCGCCAACACTGCCGAATGGGTGAAGGGTGGGTGATGACTTTGGTACCGGCGGCGAATAAAAGGATGATGAAATTCTAAAACGTAAAATTTGTATTCCATACTTGGTGCTGCCTACCTGAGCGTACGCGGCACGGCGCAATCATTCTCAAGCGCCAGCCCGCTTACGCCGTGTAAGGCTCGACCTCGTGCCAACGTGGTCTCGGGTAAACTAGCTGTCCCTTGAAATTACGAACGTCGGCAATCACTCATAACGCGCTGCAAAGCGATCGATCAGGTTGAAACTCGTTGGAGATGGCTACAGTTATTTGCCAATTTTACCGCCATTTGGCCAATTTTCATGATGGAACACTATGATGCAACTTTGCAGGTTCCATTTCAAGGAAACATTATTCTGAGAAATATAAGAGTTGTTGTGTCTCTCGTGTCGTCTCCGGACCCCTACCCTCGATCTTTCTACACCCGGTGACTTCAAGGAGCAGGAGCCCCCTGATTTATCTCGACATCGTACAGAGATAGTTTGCCATTGCCTTCCTCTGCGCAGTACATCGAACCAATCCAACGATCGACTACACCGAGAATCGAACCCAGATCCGCTGGTTGGCGAGCGAGCACACAGACAGATCGGACGTACATACACTTGTGTTATAAGGGTTATAAGGGTACGATTTCATTACACGAAACTTGAAATTTTCCATCGTGTAAATGACTCCTGACATAGGGAGATCAAAATTTGTTGTTTTTGTAATTCTGATATGGTTTCTAAGACGGAATACTTTCTCAATTCAACATCACGTTACTAATGTTACGTAATTATTTCTGAATCGCATCTTGAAATGGATCTAGTAAAATTTTGTAACAGGGTGACCAAAATGCCTCAAGTTCCACGCACCACACGCACAACACACGGACAACGCACATGTTGCTAGTGTGTTTGTCTAATGTTAAGATGGTAAGATTAGACAATGCGAATTCTGAACACACTGTATTAGCACAAATGGCTTTCACAAGATTCCAACTGAACACATGCACTTTTGGCATCGCACAATGCAACCACATCCCCCATGCTAGTTTAGATCAGGTCTAACGGGTTTGCAGGCGGGCACAGAACAAAAACTAATATGGCACAACCGTAGGCATCGGAAAATGTTTGGCGGGAGGCGGAGAAAAAAATCAGCTCCCCGCTGAAAACGCATCTAATTTGCGAGAAATAACCCGGTTTCCTGGCGCGTTTCTCAGTGCGTAAACTAATTAGGCGAAAAATTAAACGTCTGTTGATAGCTGCAAAGAAACCAACGTCGCTATCATCTAACCCGCTAGGCGTGTGTACCCTTTACGCCCTCTGCAACACATACCGCAGAACATTCGTTGCCAAGAACGCCACAAGGGGGAGCTGGTAAATTGTATCGCCGATTATCGTAGAAAACTTGTCCGTAATTAAATTTCTGATTGGAAAAAATTAAATTGCTCCTTTGACTTCAAACAATCGTGCCCTCAGTAGACGGTGCCAGACAAACAATATTACAAATAATTAACTGCGTAAAATTTCCAAACTTGTTAAAAAATGATTAAGGAAACGGGGTGGACAGAGTTTAACTACTATTTAAATTTCGATACAAATTAAACACGTATTTATGAACACAAAACTCGTGAATAAATGATAATGGTTACGGTAAATTCAATTCGTGATAACAAAAATTAAATAATATGGCTCAACAAATATGCATATTGATTTATTATTGTTTGCATAAAAATATCAATATTTAAAGCCCCGAAAAGTATTCATAATACGCTTGAAATCATTTCGAAATATACATTCGAATTGATATAAGATTCGTAGAAACAACCCTGATTAGAAATTATTCGTTTCGTACAAATCTGATTTTTAAGGGCGATATGAAAAATTGCTCGCAGCCATATGTGCCTTGCGCTTCATAAAGTTTGTGAGATTCTTTTGCCAGCGCGGAATTGTATTGCGCGGAAAAATATTAAAAGCAATCAATCATTGCGCGGAAATAAATTAACTGTGAGTCAGCGAAAAAAAACTAACAATATGGTAGCTGGAACAAAATTGAGATTTAAAGGACACAATGCCATCAACTTCGCTATTTCTCTTGAATATTTATACTTTTTTTTTCTTCTCTCTTCCCATCAAAGATGCAAGAGAGAGGATGGAGAGAAGAAATGAGCGATCTACGAATAGAAAACTTGGAATAACCCTTGCCACTTGCCATCTCCTCTAGCTGATTTAGGTTAAATAATGGAGGGGGTATGGGGAGCAGAAAACGAAAAAAAAAAATGGTAATACAATCGCCTGCATTTTAACAGTGAGCGTAGGCTGAGTGTGGGGTGGTTGCCACAGAACGAGCGGACCCGGTCGGATGAATAATATATCATAAAAAACCCACTCGATCATATTCATATCTGTACAGGCACTGCCAGAAGAAACTCAGACAGGCGACGGCCATTGCAAATGCACGTGAAATTATCACTCCTCCACCCCACGCCAGTAAATATGATCTCCATTTGCCTCGGCGCATAAATCACGTGAGGAGATGAATACAAATCACCATCAACCGTTCGTGTATGGACAACCGACTCCGTACAGGGTGCCTACTCTGGCCACTTATCAAGAGATATTTTTTACATGACCGCCTCTAACCAAAAGCCAAATTCGAAACATCCTCCCCAGAAATATGTGGGGTAGCGTCAAAACTCGGACTCGACAAAACTTTTACGCCAAATCTCTTACACGTCAAAGTCAAAACTCAGACTCGACAAAA
>JAUJYS010004446.1:0-11960 GCA_033995665.1 Melogona broelemanni | reverse complement strand
CAACTGTATTTAAAACTTCACTGTGGTGATTTGATAATTTGGCCTAGTCTAGGCCTGGTCTAGGTAGGAATTTTGCACCTGACGACGTTGCGGAGAATGATATCCGTGTCGATGCGCAATTTGCTTGAGAGAGCTCAAAGTTTTTGAATTGTACAGTACTTAAGATTGCGGTTCATTGAGGTTAAAGATTGCAAACGCTGCCCTGATAAAGCGTTGTTCATAAACCAAACGTACCCACTACAGCACATTTGAAGTTCTTGAACACATATAAGTTGGACGCATTTAATTGGAGAACGCAGGTATGTGGGAAAGGTTACGGGCTGCCATATTCGAGCAAGTCATCGTCTAAACGCATCTCGCTCAAGCACGCTCCTAGGCCAAGCTTTGTCAGTTCGATTGGGGTATAACATACAAAGTCACTCTCCCGCCTATGCTGCCCCCATTAGAAGGCAACCACTGCCGGCGTTCAAACATTGCGGCGCGGCTATGATATATATATTGCCGTTGGTCACGTATTGCTGGGACGAGGTTCAACTACGGTTGCAAATTGAATATTTAACCAGCTAATATTTTTTTACGTTTGCAGTAAGCATTAGAAAATAACATCCATTTACAAACTTCATCTGATAATGTTGTGCTCCACTTCAACACAAATAATAATTTAAAATTGAATTTCCATTGTGGACAACTGGAAATAAAATGCTGTGTTGGAATACCGTGCACAGTTGTCCGTTTTAACAAGGGGTCTTGCGAGGATATGTCGATACCGATGTTCCCCTATATGCAGGGCCACGGTGATATTGATAATAAATACTGCGCGGGGAGTGGGGGAGGGAGGTGCGTCGGTTCATGGTAAAACATATGGGGAGGGGGACAAAACGGCTATCGCGAGTGGCGACGTGAGTGCAGCACGTGCGATTAGCATGCTGGAAAGACACGTGTTTCGTTTGCTAATCCCGCCGTCGGGTTTTGCCCGACGATTCACTCTCTCTCTCCCCCACACCCCGCTCGTAATCTGGCTTCGACGCGGCCGTAAACAGGCGAGGACACACACGTCTACGCTCTGTCGATATTGCCGGCGCTCGTGTTCGTCCCTGCGCATGCGCGGACGTTGCTTGTTTGGTGTTCCGTTTCGCGAGAAAGAGTCATTCCACTAGAATATAAAGATTAGTTATAATCTTCACTAAGGTCGCATTGAACCTTTAAATTGGCGCACTGGGGGATCTTTGACACTACAAACTTGTATCAGCCGATGCCGTGGAATGCTATCGCGGCATCGGTGACTAACTCCATGCCGCTAATCGTATGTACTTCTACGGCAAGGGAGCGAGGAAGTCCCGTGTTCAGCCGATGCGGTCGAATGTAACCACTCTGGCGGCATTCGTGACCAATTCCGGTATACCAACCCGGTATGCCCGTGGTTGCATTTTCTCCGTACGCCGCATATTTTGTTCGCCACCACGGCATAGATCAAGTGAGTCCCCGTGCTCTATCTCTGGTAGCCCGTGACCCAGCCCGAGATCACCTAAGAAAATAAATGTTAATTACTATGCAGTTTTGGCATTAAATAAAATAATAGCCGAGGCATCAATTGTTAAATGCTCCATGTAATGAAATGTCGATGTACAGGGAAATTTCTCTTTCAATTTAAAATAGTGTGATACATTACTTTAATTAATAAATAGTTAAATATTAGAGGTGAGATAGGACGTCTTAAGATACACAGATCCCACTCTTAATAATTAGTTATTAATGATAATAAGTAATCAATTAGTTATAGTAATTAATATATAATTAAAGTTATAAATTCATGATGTGTAGAACACGCGAAGTCAAATGTTAGTTAAAAAGTAAATACTTTTAATAATAATTATAAATTAAAAAAAAGTTTAAAGCATCACAGTGCAACATACTTGCATATTTTACTGTTCAGATTAAAAACAAAAACAATGCTAATTAAATCGATACGCCACTGCCCGATTGACAGGGAAACAACTAAAAAAAATGGGTCAATAATAAACCTATTTGGTATTTGGTTTGACTTGTTACTGTGTAACGACAGCGTATGTGCCAGGCAGTGTTGCCGGTTTCGTGTGACGCCAGAATTTATTAAAAACCTCGCTGCTAATTAATGGCTACCCACATCTATGCGTGTTTGTGTGACTGGTGGAATGGCTGCCCTGCTAAGTAGCTTTATTTATTTGCCAGCGCATTTTTGGAACTCAGGGCTCAGTTTTCATCTGCCGTTTTCGTTCGGCATTCAATCTCGTCCCCTTTAGCTCTCATTTCCTGAGCAGCTCCAATTAGCATAAATAACTCTAAGGGGCAAATATTATTCTGTTCTTGACGAAATCCAAATAGAATGAGATTTGAGAGTTTCGAAAGAGCCATTTCGCTATTATCAATCACCATTATGGTGGCTAATTTTGTTTAATAATTTAAACTGTTTGCTTACTCATATGAAATGTGTTTAAAAATGGTATGCTAGCAACAAAAAAATACCGACTGCTAGATATTTAATATCTAAAAGCACTTTGTGCGCACTCTAAATGCTTGCATATTTTTTCTGTTTTTGATGTCTTTATGATTACATTTTTTTGTGGACCCCCACGGTAAATACTTCTCATGAAATACTAAGGAAAGATTGCCCTTCTTTCGTAATAAATCTACAGCAACAATTCTCTTAAAAACGTATACACCTTTAGGTTGTACTATTAAATGTTGTCAGTTACGATTAGGTTATTCCTCGAGACAGGATTGTTCCTTCTTGTCTCGGAAGCCTTTAATCTAAACGTCTCCCTTTTTAAAGAGAGTCGCGCAATTGCATTTTAATATTACAGCTCCAGTTGAATATTTTATTACAAAAAAATCGATAGAATGTCCAAAAATGCCGGCACTAGTGCAAATGTACATAACGAGAAAAAAAGTCCACGTTAAACCGTCACATTTGCTTTCTAAAGTAACGTTTATATAACGCAGAGACGAGCGGCTTTAATTTGCTTTTTGATAGGGGCATACTTTTAGAGCCCTACGAGTGAAATACGAAACGAAATCAAGAAAAATGATGACAATCTTTCGCATTCCGTATATTCTTGCCGTGTGTGTCTAAAACGTGAAAAAGGCAATAAAAAAGCAATAATATTCGTCGAGTAGGTTCTATTAATCATTCGCTGATGTGCCATAAACTAACCCGTCAATAAATAAGTCATCTCGAGCTAATACTCCTGAGACCATCTTACCGTATGTCGGAAAAAATAGCTACACCTGTAATATTGATCGACCATGGACGATTTACTAACCTTTCGAGTTGCAGCTTGGTATATAAATAGCTGAATGACAGGGTTATATTAAAATCAAAAGAGATTAATAAACGGATGGGAACGGGAAGATCCTTAAACGATTAATCACCAAAAAGCAGTTTCTATCCGATTACTATTCTTTGTCAACGTCCGTAGTCGTATGAAACTATTTTTATTAATAATAAAAATCGATAAAAAATACAACTATTGATTGTATGGTCTCAAGAGGTTATAGACCCGAATCACTCGCGCATTGCAAAAATGGATGTTTCACAGCAACACACCGGCCCCGCGTATTAATAATTAAACAGTTATTATTAATAACACGTTTGCATTTTTATCCCCACGTATCATTTGACGTTCGGTACAACAGCGCATCAATAATATCCCCGGCTAGTGACTGATGCTAGTGCTCGTTTCTTGACGCCGAACCGTCCGGCCCGCATCTATGGCTGGCATATATGGGCGGGCTGTGGCAGACAGTCCTCAATATTAGTAATCCTGCACGCTTGCCGACGTTTTGCGTCCACTTCCGCATTTTCTGTTGCCACGTGACGGGCGCCCTTCCCCCCTCTTCATTCCCCTCACCACCTCACCCTCACGGAGGAAAGAGAGGGGGGGGGGAACTATGCGGGTGGAGATGGGGGATAGTGATATATACTGAGGCGGCTGCATCGCTGCCGTTCGTAGCTAGAAACCGATATCTGAATATATATAAAAAAATATATTGTGGACATGAGAGAGAAATGAACTACGAGCTACAGGAATTAATCGACAGTGAAAAATAGGCCCATCCACTTAATAACAGATCGTAGCTGACGTCATGAATTTATTATGTGTGGCCGTTCGCGAATCGGGGGGAAGAAAATGACCAAAAATAACCAGCTTGCATCTGTCGACGCGAAAGATGTTTACGTCTTGGTGACGTCACTGGGTGTTAATATTTAATATTTCAGGTAGGAGGGGACATCACTTCGCGCCGAAAATACATGTTTTCGCATATTATCAGCAGATTAAAAACAAAAACTGCGAGCGTCGATGATGAATTCAAAATTTAAATCGGTATTGTGTTTAAAAATATAAAGACTTACTGTACAAATTTATTGACAAATATGTTCTATTGATTAATTGGTAAAGCCATGAAAACTTGTTGCCTTACAAATTGGTATTCGATATTCGCAGCAAAGATGGGACTATTTGTGAGCAGCGCGAAAAGAAATACTGACATTGTCGTCGAAGTCTCATCTATAAAATAATAGAAAATTAAAACATATAACCTACTTGATGGTACTATGAATCGATAGTTCGCCCGACTCTGTTCGTCTTTTATTTCGGCTCGGCGCATGTTCCCCTCTCGTTTAAACTGAAAAGACGTCCTATTTCGTAGACCTCCTAGACGTCGGCGTACACTATAAAGTAATTATACATAACATACGGGACAATAGCAAAGGTTTTAATTATTCCAATTTAATTATCCCGCCACTGCCATCAGAAAAAGAAAGCCTCCTTTAATTTCATTTTAAGCCGCGCCAACATGAAAAATGGAATCGTTAAAAGGACCACATAAAAATATTAATTTTATTTTCTCGGAACTACAGTTGAAGCTGACTCCGCATTTTTAACACAGAACGGCCAACAACATCCATTAAAAACGGATCTGGCTGGGTGGTTGTGATGAACATACGGGTACTATTCCCCACGCAGCGTCGATATACTAGTATGCGTAAACAGTGGCGTTTACCTAACGTTGATGACGACGCTCTAGTTCCATCAAAACGAAGGTGAACTTCAGGCATCATTTTTGTACCGTCTCTATTGGTGAATTGTCGCAGATTTGTTTTTTGAAATTGCTACCGTTGGTATAAACACGTATTTCGGGGATCGGCGCCATCTTTGTTGACTCTCTGTTTATAAACTCCATAAAATTGTTATCGCCTGTCGGGAAAACGCAGTCGCGTCACCTGATTTTATGCGATCCCCCCCCCCCCCATAAAGGCAACAAACACAGCATCACTCCACCCAGGGAATGTTGTTGAAGTGCGGGCGGATGGGGAAAGCGAAATGGGAATTGAGTGGTGATATCATTTTTATATTTACTCAGCAGTTTATATGGAGTATTACCCTCCGCGCGACGTGGGTTCCGTCTATGTGACTGTACAAATTCACCAGTGGTTTATTTGTATTGGTCTTTATACCTTTGTTAAGGTAGGACGGGAGAGGATGGATTATATCGAATACACATGTGTACAATTTCGAATTTTTGACGAGTCTGTCGTGTTTTTGCTTTATTTCAATTTTGCTGGGATATTACCTCGATTTGGTAAATTCATTTGTTCTGCTGTTTAGTTTTGACATCGTTCATTTCGTTGCTTCATTCCATAGAATGACGTCGTTCACCTTGTGGCATGGAATTTAATTGAAAAATAATAATAAAAACCGATAAAATCTGTGTTTAAATGTCAATGCCACCAATTCAGTCATTTGTAGCAGTGACGGCATTTTCCAAGTTTATTTGGGCGGGATGCTTTGTTGCCCCTGATTAATCTGAAATGGGCAACCAGGCACAGCACCGGTGCGTGCACAATTTGCCAACATTTTTGTTGCGCTCGGTTTCGAAAGGCACTTACTGTCGACAGCAGTACAGCTACAAAATAACAAAGTGTTAAAATAAATGAAAATGTTTAAAAATTGAAATAAAAAGGAGAAAGATAGGTGTTTGTGTAAATTAAAAAAAATATATATATATTTATTTTTCACTTACGCATTGAGATGGGAATTTAATTATGCATTGTGCGTGGTGAAAGTTGGTTGCAAAAAAAATCTAATTAACCAATTTTTAATTAACCAATTTTTCATTTAAGCTGTGTGCCGGTATACAGTATATTAACTAAAATAAAGCAGCTACTGGTATATATTAACTACCGTACTGTATATGGAAATGAACTAACTGCTCATGGTTTCAATTAACTATATCTCTGCATTCTAGACGGCATTGATTCTACCCCCTCCTCCCCCGACATTCTGCGCCATTGTGTGGCTAAAACGAAACTATACTGATCCTGCCCAACTTGTATCTTTCTTGACGTTGGTCCGGAGAAGTGGTTTGGTTTCGGGGCGGGCTGTCGGACGTCGGTAAAGCCGATTAGAAGTGCTCGCTCTCTCTATGTGTGTATGTCCCTTCGGTGCGTTCGTTTTATGGTCCCGCGCACAATGAATAATCTAACAAACGACAGACACACCCGGAAATATTTCAGTTTTCTGCGACAGAAACCTGAGACGGGATTACGCCCTGCCCACCCTCGCCCCTCTACCCATCATCCCTGCCCAAAGGGGTGGGGATCCTCTTCTCTTTGGTTCTAATTATTCTGTAGTCTGAATTTAAACGATTCGGGGTTCGTTGTAGCCGGGAGCAACTTTTTGTTCGTTCGTTTCCTAAATGGAAGAATTTGCGGATGAATAACTTCGTGGAAGAGACGTTATTGACAAATTCGTTTGAAAAGGGAATTTTAGAAATCGATAGGCTTAAGTGTGCTGCTGCGCTTTCAACGCTAATGTACTTGAAATATCCTCCTGGAAACCCACAAACTTAAAGTATCTGTTTTCTTTTCTGCGCGTAAAGAAATGAGAGAATATATTTTTTCAAGAAAATCATTTCGTTCGATTACCTGTACATACGTGTACTTGGTTTATTCAAAAGGTTCCGTGACTGGCATTATATATTAAAAATCTACGAAAGAGAAGTATATGATTTTAAACTCTTATTTTCGAATTAGTGTCCTTGTACAACAACAGACTTCTGCCAGCGTTGGTGCAATTGCTCAAGATATTTTTTCAAAGCCATTTCGAGCAACGTCTGTGTTTGAAATCACATACTGTACTGTATCTTTCTTGGAAATTTTTTTTTCTAGCGTCAGTCCAGGAACCTTTTGAATGTTGAAGTATTCTACAAATTGAGCTTGGATTTCTGTCAGCAGTAAAGTGAAGTTGCATGTAATGACTTGTTGATTTTCTATGTAGCTGTTTCCTTCCTAACAGTTTTCCTTTTTAACATTGTCACGAAAAAAAAAAAATGAAAAATCAGATAGACGTTTTAAATCCCTGTCACATTTTCGTTTTCCAATGTACTGCTACGCCCCTAATGTGCAGTAAGAGGTTTTGGCGATTTCTTTTTTAAAACCAACGTCTATGGTTTTGTTTCGTAACCAACTTGAACGCGCGTGTTTTGATTTCAGTTGTTGCTACCCGATTAAATAAAAAAAAGAAACAACGAAGAAACAAGTTTTCATTTTCGTTCGCGCTCGACAATTCGATTTTTGAAGAGCACGCACGCGACTACGGCTACCACTAGTATCGATCCCTCGTGGAGTATTGACCTACCGTTGACCCGGGGGCACAAATTACAGGGTTGGTGGCGTCTCGAAAATTGCACGCGACGGACTTGACTGTTCGAAACGGGTCGAAACCACCCGTTCCACGGCTTCTAAAACGAGTGGCCCGTTCACCCAGGTTTGCGGCTTTTAACAGCGCAATTCATTTATTTAATCATTTACACAGGTCATATAGGTTTTTAATTAAATATGGAATCGTTATGATTTCCGATATACTACTATACCTGTATGACATTATTTTTCGATTTATAAATCGATTATTTATCGATTTTTACATTTGGTTTTAGTCGATTTATAAATTGATGACTATCGATTTATTTTGTTCATTTTTGGTCAAGGTTTTTAAAGAGAACAGGTTGGCCCATGAGGGGGTTGAGCGTTCATTGGCTAAAAAAATATGCGCCTCTCCTGGAGGCCTACCGAGATTGGCTGGCAGAAATGTTCACATGAGACAAAGTATCGTAATAGGAGGGTGTTCTAAAAGTTAACTCGGGCTGACTGATCCGAACCGAAACGTGGTGCTTTATTAACTTTTGGGTGACACCGCAAATAAGTGTTTGTGGAATCACCTGAAAGACAATCGTGATTGGCTGGCGCAATAAAATTCACACGTGATATCTCCGGCTCGTTCGTTGCCAAGAACCAAAAAATTCATCTGGAAACTCTTGTTTCCAGATGAATGCACGTGGCACAAAAGCTCCTTTCACTAAAGTCCTCGCATGGGCCAACCTGTTCTCTTTAAAAACCATGATTTTTGGTCACCCTCGTGTAATAGCAATATCTGAGGGGGTCGGTTTGGATAAACGAAAGACGAGTGCACCTGCCTGGTATCGAACATGGAACCGTCGCATCACAGTCGGTCGCAATACCGACTGGGCTACGACGAGATGAACTCGATAGTCCACGAAACTCTACTTTTGACTGTTTAAAAATTGGTTCCAGTATTTTCACTACAGGATTTATACCCCTCGCGTCTCTATAGCAATATGTGAGGGGCAGGGAAAAGAAGGGTAGGTGAATGGCAGCTGGTATATAGCCAAACTTCCATCGTTACCCAGGCTGCCAGTGTAGTTGATGGAAGACCTTTGGTCACTTCCATCCAAAACCACTGACATCTCTCTTTCACTGTTCTGCCTCTTCAAGCTTGATAGCGGAGCGAAAATCCCACAAGATCGTAGACCGCTACTCGCGCCCATGATCTTTCAATCGGTCGCCACTAACCGTGACGTCAGCGTTTGGCACGTGCGTATTCCAACGAGCTGTACATTTGGAGCGCTCAGGTTGTGCGCATAGAGAACAACGGGAGCTATATCGCCACCAGCTGGCGCTACTTTCTCGTTAAGTCCCTCCATGTGAATTGTAATCCATTATCGGCATCTACCAGCAAAGCGTTGAACCAAAATTTTACAACATTCTGGATTCGTTAAGGTTGACTGGTTAAATAGTAAGACGTATTGGATGAAAAATTAAAAACATTAAATATTTACGTCTACAGGCATGTGCCTAAACAATATACTACTTTAAAAAACGTCAAAGACGCCGAAGAGACGTGTTAGCTGTTTTTATACAAAAGTTCGTTTTGGAGTTAATTATTTTTTTATGAGAGTTCGCCATACTCTGTTCGTGTTTCTCATTGGCGTTGTACCGGAGCATGGTCCCCATTTATCAAGATTAAGGAAAAGGTCATTTCAATAGAAAGAGCTCGAAAATTTTCAAATAGTACGTCCACGTTAGATCAAGGAATTGATGTAGTTTTCCCATTGATGCATCTTATCCTTTTCTAATTAATTGACGGACATCATCTTTGGTTTCCATTCTTACATATCGTTGGTCCCAAGTAACACCTCGTGTGATCTTTTTCCTATTGGTGCCTGGAGACTTGGACGCGACCATAACATTCCTCATTCTCGCTTAATCCATCTATCGTATATATATCTTTACGATCCGAAGATTGTGACCGTAATGTCCGTCTACGGTGCGACACGAAAGACGGAGTTATCGCCTCTCTCCGTGTTTTGCTGGGGCTGCCGCGTAGCGTTGGTAAAAATACATTTGCGGTTCGTTTGTACACACACAAAATGCGTTTACACGCGTTCTTGTGTTAGCCGGGAACGTGAATACGCCCAAGCCTCCTATTGTTTCGCGGTACTTGTTCTCTGGCTTTGTAAATTACCGCTATTAATCGGTTGGGAAAATCGGTACTTATTTGTTCAGTGTGATGATGTATTGATACTGTATCTACTGGTATACAGGATATGATTTCAGTGTTCGTTGCAAAATAATTCTACGTTACGGTTTTTTTTAGAATGGAGTTGTATTGCGATGGAATAATATTGAGTTTATTCTTGGCTTGGGCGAGTTATTGATAGTTGAGACGTGCGGACGGGACCGATAGTTCAGTTGGGAAGGGGACGGATCATAAATCTGTCACGGATTCGGACCAAAATTAGATTATGTTCTGAGGTCTGGATTCGAATCCGATCTCGGTAAAAGTTACGTACGATCCGTGTAGTTCAGTGGGTATGGCGACATTCTGCAGAGCGGGAGGTTCCGAGTTCGATTCCCGGGGCAGGCTCCCGTTTATTAGATCATGGGTGAAAAAGTGCCCATCGCACATTACCGCAATACGAGAGTTAAGGCGGTATTTCACTCGGCGAATAATCGCGGCGAATGCAGCAGGAGCGCGCAAATTTTAGCAGCACGTTAATTGCAAAAAATGCAAAATTGCAACTGCACGTGGGCTGCGAATGCATGCGCAGCTAATTCGCTGGCTCCTGGCGACTAGATTTGAACATGTGCAATTCTATTCGCCGCGAATGCATTCGCAACTCACGTGCAGTGCCGCCTAGTTGCTGTAATATTGCTGCAATTTTCGAGCTTCAGCTGCACTCGCCGCGATTATTCGCCTAGTGAAATACCGCCTTTAGCGAACTCTAGCTTATTCAGGCTTGGAGAGAGAGATTCGTATCTCGTAACGAGTGTCCTGACAGCCTGCCTCCTCCACCAACCGTAAATGTGTTAGGCGAAGCATCTGTCATTCATTGTTCGATCGCGATACTACGTCATCATCCCCAGAGATGCATGGAACTAAAACCACGCGAACAACCAATTTTGGTGCCCTGTGTAGAACCACGACGAAGTTGGCGAAGTGAGGATGTTTTCTGAGCACGCACGAACCTGAAAAATAGCTTGCAACTTCGAGGAAAACGCTAATTGTGATTTGAGGACATTTGTGCTACTTACTATATAGTTTTAAAAGTGTTAATTATTTTTCTGTGGTATTTCTTCGCATTAATTGTTGGTGACAAGGTAAGAAGATCTACATTTTTGTTTTTAAATCACCGTAGTGCTAATAATACACTACAGGATTACTGCACCCTTGTGTCTCTATGGATATTATGTGAGGGGAAGGGAAGGGAAAATGGAAGTCAGCTGGAAAATAGCCAGGCTGCAGGATCCACCCCTAAGCTCTGGACTCCCTAAGAGAAGCTCAGGGGTGACGCCAGTACCCCAGGCTCGTCGAATAAGCGAGAGCCTCAGCCGGGAATCGAACCCGGGACCGTCCGCACCGCAGTCGGAAGCATTACCGACTGGGCTAGACGGCCGCACAAATTTTCATATATTTTCATTCTTTGGAGATTCAAATTTAATATTTTATGCCTCTATTAGCAAATTGACGCGAAAGTCAATTACGTTGTGCTTTTTTAATAACGGTATTTGAATGTTTCTAAATACATGTATGTGTATAAAAGTTAAAACGAAGAGATTTAATAACATTTTTTATTCACAAATCCTATTGTTCGAATTCGTTAGAAATTGAAGCAAGAGAGAGGTCAAAACATTAAAATTGTTTAAAAAATAATTCCAAATACTAACACACACACACGCATTAAACTAATTTACGTAAAATAAATGTAAATAAGAATAGTAGTTTTGAAATATAAGAACGAATCTAAAACTTTACGAATACTTAAAAATTCAAATGTATGGTATAATTAGGTGGATAATTTTGACAATTATTTTACGAATATTGCATAATTCTTTCGTCTTTCATCTTTCTTTGAACGATTTATTCAATCTTCAATTACTCTTTGCGTTTGTGATAATATTTTTTCGGTCATGTCGATTATTTATTAGTAAATAATTTACGTTATTCAAAATGACTCAACCCATTTCGAACCGAACCGCCCAGTACAAACCGGTGGCTCAGTGGGTATGGGGACATGCTACGAAGTCAACGGTCCCGGGTTCGATTCCCGGCGCAGGCTTTCGT
>JAUJYS010004445.1:0-11961 GCA_033995665.1 Melogona broelemanni | reverse complement strand
TGACTTACCTAACCAAAAACATAACATGAAGTGACTAATCAGGTGAGACTGACTTTCGCTACGCACCCCACTCGACAGCGTATTTTCAGGTCGCTCATGTCTTGAACGTGTAACTTAGCCAAAAAATACATCACATTTGAAAAATTGGACGGATTAAACGATTAATAAATACACCAACTTGTAAGACTATAAACTGGTTTCTGAGTTACATCGCAAGTCTGGTGCTTACTTAAATTCATATTTCTCCAGAGTATGTCGACAGTGGAAGCGTCTTACAGAACTTCAGATGTTAAGCCTGTTGAAATAGAACATTTTGTCCTTTACTAATCTTCTGACCCCTGCCATTGACTGCTTGCGGGAACAAATTGTAAATATAAATAAGCATTACATTATGCACGAGTGTAATATTAACGCATATACTCGTTGAATTTCAAAGTTGGACTTTTTTGTGCGAGTAGCCTATTTCGACCGCCAATAACCGTGTATCCAAACAAACGCGCGGTCAGACATAAACAAACGAAACTGATGAGTTCGGTATAATGTGCTTTGTGTGGAAAACGTTTGCAGAAAACTCTCATTTCATTGATGTGAATCGTCAATATTTGGCGAAGACCGACTTGTTATGGTACATTATACATGTTTTGGGTCAACTGCGCGAGTGCATCGTGATCAATTTAGAAATGTGTGCTCTATATTATTATTTGGTCTGGCCAGTGGCCACATTGCTCCCTCTCCCTTGTGTCGCTAAACTGCTGATCCGTTGATTCGTTGATTTGTTGTTGCGACTCGAGAGCAAACAAAATAGTCCTAGACAATCCGAGACGAATCCCAATTGGGCTCATCATTGTTGATTTTTCCTTTTACCGAGCATTCGATTCTCGATTCGTTTCATTTGTTGCGAGCCTGGCTGCAAACAGTTATTTATGAGGATTAATGAGTTATTTATGAGTTATTTCTTGCCCAGCAACTTTGAAATTTTAGCGAGACCTGCTAGTAATACTAACAGTGACGACGTCTAGGATGCCAACGAAATAGGACATCTTACAGGGTTGCTCAGAAAAAAGGGACCCACTACAAATGTCGTTATAGTTACTATAATAATGTATCGATTCGTTAGATTTTTTTCTCCAAATTCAGTACTAATATAGAAATATCTTTGTCATTTCATTTTATTTTTGAAATGACTTCCTTTGGCTTTTATACATGCGCGAAGTCGCACGCGCCACATTGCAGATTGACTCGGCAATAACGTTGTTAGTCAAGGTTCATTTTACGCGGAATATTAGCTATCTGCTGAAATGTCAATTTTTTGTTTTTGTTGTTGGAGCAAATGTCAAATTTTCGTTGATCATTAGGTGAATGCTTTTGTTGAAATTTTTAGTTTTGAAGAAAAGTTATTGTGGCCCATTTCCATCAACCAGGTCGATGTTATCAGTGGAACGCACAATGCGCTGGCGACCACTCATCTCACGGTGTCCCTCTTAATAAGAATTTCTATCTTCTTCAAAGTATCTCAAAGTTTACCAATAGTCTAACTTTATCGGGGAACACTTAATAGCTGCTTAGCATCGCAATTGTTTCTTTCGCAAATAATTTTTAAAGCGCAACATCATTTTTTTTTGTTAAACACCATTTTGAACTACTCTATTTTCGCATTCTGCTTATTCAACAATTGATATTGTAGCGTAGCAATAATGCAGGACCATTTATATTTTGGAATTCAAACCTACATGATACTAGGTGGCCGTATACAAAAAAATCAAACGAATCGGTACAATATTATAGAAAATATAACGACATTTGTAGTGGGTTCCTTTTTTTAGTGAAAGGAAAAAAGTGAAAGGAAAAAGTGTTCCGGGAACAGCTTCGAAATAAATGACCAACCGAATCTGGCAAAGCTGTCGTGACTAATTGTTATTTGTAATTAATTGATGTTTGTGACACACTTCAAAATTGGGAATGATCAAACCTTGAACCTTCGTCGTTATTTCCCTTTAAACTGCTACCACAGTCATGATACGAGGAGCACCACTGTAATACTAAAAAAAAAATCTTAAAGATATAAAAGAAACCTATTTTTCAAATGACAAATTATTTGATTTGTCATTGAGTATTGTTGCGCACATTCTGATAAAAATTATATTGGTTCTTCTTAATATGTTTCTTATGATAAGATAGGTTTCACTTGATGAAAGGCGAATGTCTCTTTGATGCTCTTGCAGATGCTGGTTTTGGTATAAAAATTCCAATGATCTTTACCTAAATGTGTTATCTATTGACAGCAGATTAAATTATTTTAGGAGACGTATTGTACCCATTTCTTGGTGTGCTGCTTTGGAGACATTGTAAGTTAATCTGATCATTAAATTATGAAGTCGTTGATTAATTATAACTTTTTACGAGAATTTTGGCAGACTATGTTAGTCTTTTATTTCGGAACTTATCCCGAACACATTTTTCTAATAATAATAATAAAACTCAGAACCCGAACCACCGTTTGGGGCGCTAGTGACAAAAGCAGAGCCCCTGTATCGGTAATCCGCCTACCGTTAAGCACTTTGGCTGCCTTGCATATACAGTACGTATATACAAGTTGGCGCCTATATAGAGCCATCGGGGATGCCGCTGTAAACGTTGGAAATAGAGTAGTGAGAGAGAGAAAGAGTGAGAGAGAGAGAGAGAGAGAGAGAGAGAGAGAGAGAGCATATAGCGATTCAGCCCGCTAGCGAGGTTTGACGCCGACCGGGGCTGTGTGCCAAGACTACCGTACTGATCTTCAGCGCCCGTAAGTTATTGCGGACATTTCACACCCAATGAGTTGAACATTTTTATGTCGCCTGAGTTTAAAGACCTCTGGCATGACGAAGACAATGGTCGTTTTTGCATGGCCGACGATAAGATGCGACGTATTTTTTTTTTCGTCGTCTTCTCTCTTTTTGTCACCCCTTCCCTCCTTGTCCTCCTCCTCCTCTTGCCTTCCAAACCCATTTGCCTCGAATTCGCGAATGTCTCGTAATATTTTTCGTATGCTGTTTTGACTGCTCGGTGAATGTCTTATTTTTATGTGTGGTGTTAAGTAAATTCGTATCCGTGCGTGTAGACGTGTATATCCACCGCGCGTGTTCACGTGGCGCGGCTTCCCTTATCGGCGAGGAAAGAGCGTATAATACCACCAACCCCGTAATACACCAACGACACGCATGCCAATAGTACAACGCCCCCTCCTTTCTTCCCACTACCACCAGCAGATAGACAGCAGTCACATTTGGTGGCATTAGAATGTTGTGATCTCTGAATTAACTTGCATGACGTATATTTTTGAACCATGGCTGATCTCTGACATTAAAATTTTTATTTCTGATTTTTTTCAAACGTCTAAGGCAATTTTAAATTGTAAATTATTTTATTTTTTATTATTATTATATATATAAATAATAAAAAAAAAATAATAATAAAAAAAAAAAAAATAAAAAAAAAAATAAAAAATAAAAAAAAGGCAATTCGAAATATACGCAGTTTTGCTTTTTCTTTCCATTCGTTGTTTCGTTAGGAACTGAATTACACCACGAATACCGTTTTTCATATGGCAACTTATTTGGCAGGGGCATCGTTGACGTAATTGGTTACGCGCCAACCGATATAAGAGGTCGTTCATCTTAAGAGAAAATATTTTAGAATGATGTTGGAAAATAAATATATGGTTCGCTAATCTTAGTTGAGCGATCAGACCATAGTACATGACCGCATATGTGTTCATTGTGAATCTGGGCTCTATTAACCAAAATCACATTTTTTGACTAAAGTTGAAACTGAAGTGGTGCATACTATTATGTAAATGTCGTCGTGTAAGTATGGAAAATATTCATGGGGAACGATCACAGTACCCCGTGTTCAAATGAACGAAAACCCAGAGCCGAGAATCGAATCCGGGACCATCACACCACGAACAGCTGATCGCAATACCGACTGGGCTAAGACAAAATAAGATAATTGAAATTTTTTGCACTTCTTTAGTTTAATATAGGAATTGTAAACTTGGTCATTTTTCTGTTTCCATTTTTTGTTTTTCTGTTGGTGCCAAATTATTTTTAACTATCCCTCAGATCCCGTAATACAGTACATCGCTTCGATACGACTCGATTCCAAGTTTGAACAAATTCCGATTCCAGTTTCGCCCAATACGACCGATTGTCGCAGAGATGCTCTGGATTTTGGTCCTCCAAATTTAGGGAAATTTGGGGATTTTGTCGCTGGCGGTGCTCGCCATTCTTTTTTCCTACGTTAGCCCGTAGCCTTGGCTCGATTTCGCGGAATCCGACGCCAAATCTTGCGCATTTTCGATGTGACTCTCACGTCTTAGTGTAATCTTGAACTTGGGCGAGCCATAAAATTGACGCCGCCAGGCTATCCTGTAATATACATGGGCCTGGGCTCTCTTTCTGGCTCACTCTCTATTTCTCCCTTTCTATGCGCACTGTATGATTGTGGGCGTATACATGTAGATATAGAGCTGCCCCGTATTCCCAAGCTAAGAGTTTGATGCTTTTCTATTGAAGCTTTACTCGGGCAATGCTTACTTTTTTGAGCTTACCAAAACTTACTCGCTATACGAATTCGGTATTGATTTTTTCTGCGCGTTGAATTGTGGTCTGCGATCTCCTGCTTGCTGGAAACTGGGGCCATTGTCTCGCGTTGCAAGCTATGTGCGGTATACAGGGTGCTTTATTGTTGTTTACCGCGCTTGGGAATGACCTTGTTGTGACCAACATTCTGCGTAGTGACGATGCTGACGTTTGTTTTGTGAACGTTCATGCTATAGAAAATGAATGTTATGTGATGCGTCAGTCAGGGGCCCATCTCCGAACGATGGCCCTCTGAATATGAGCTAAATTTCTAACAATACAAATAGAAAAATGTAAAAAATGTATGTTATCGTATTTCTTTGCAAACGTAATTTAACTTTTGCAAATGTAATTAGCTTATTAAAATGCAATATTTTTGATGCTTTAAGTGATTTTTGTTTTAATTAATATTTATAATAAACAAATTACCTATTCGTTTGCATTAGATAGTTAAAATATGATTGCCATTTAAAAAAATACGATAATACGTTGTTTACATTTTTTGTTGACATGTTTCAGAAAATTGTCATATGGATTTAAAGTATTTCAAACTCTTTTGATGCTAATATTAATATGTTTTATGAAATAAATTAATTGTAATATCGCTGTTCGATTGGCTCTTTACCATAACAACGATAGATTTTAAGTTGTCACCCTGTATCTGCACATGCCCACGCCTGACTTTTGCGTTCTCGAGCACTTTCATTGAATGATCCTGCGGATATCTCTGTGCTCGGATTTCCAGAGAACCTTGCAAGCAAACTACCATTATAAGTCACGCGAATATTGGGATGCAAAAGAGCCAAAGTAATGCGGTTTCAATGATTTTTTTTTTTTTTTTGCTCTTCGTACGTGGCCCAAGCCGCAGCCGCTGTTTTTGACTTTTTTGCCCGCGGGGGTAAAACGGCTGAATTTATTTGGATTTCTTATATTTTTTCCAGCCGACGAGAGCATTGCTTTGGGGGGGTCTTGACAAAATTTGTGTATACATCCTCATGAAACCACGCGTGCATTCAATAGGCCAGTCACTCTCGTATCTTGACTTGCACTATGGTGTCGGGTCATCGACGCAACTTCGGCGACGTGAGCATTCCCATATTTTGGGACTTCATTTTTAAAAAGGAATTAAAAGATTTCTGAACTTCATTTAGGAAAAGAAACCTTATCAGATCTGGATTCCATTTGAAAAAAATAACAATAACTTAATCTGAATCGCGTCGTCTTGTTTGATTCTAGAAAGGTAATTTCTAACTAAAAAAAACTACTAAATTGAGGACTTCCCCTCTGTATGCACATGACCTAATCAATCCTTTGCAACCCAAGTTAGTCAGATCAATATTGAACCAGGCAGGGCGCAAGAGCTGCTTGTACATGTGTATGTACGCACTGAAATATATTTTGTTCCTAATGATTTGCTGCTCCCGATGGCTACCACAATGCACATCAACGATCAAAGCTTATAAGTTCTTAAGCCGTTTAGCCTGCTAATGGAGTACCCGCGCATGTGTTTTGAAGTGCGCCACCAATGGCTAAGAGGAAATGGTTTTTGGTGGACATGCATCATCAATTCACAAATTTTTACACTGATTTTCAGCAATTTCCAATGTATTACTTGTGTAGTCCCTTGACACATCCAAAAGTAGCGTCTCAATTTACAAGTTAGTCACCATTTTAAGACACCACTTTTATAAATGTTAGTGTAGTCTTGTATAAAATTTTCACTTGTACCTGTATTATGGAAAGTTAATTTTTAAGATACTTCTAGATTTTTTTTCGTTTTGTAGATTATGTGATTTGATTATTCCTCACAAAATGTTTTTAAAAGAATAAAATTTAAGACACTTTTCTAACATGATATGGTTTCAGGAGAGGCAAGAGATGCTCTGAAAAGGTCAACACACTTTCAATAGTAGGCCTCCTGTTCTCATGTTTACCGCAACTCCTCTGACTTTAAATTTGACTCTCTTTCGACTCAGTATTCCTCCCTAATTCTTCCGCTGGGATCTCTGCGTGCAATTGCAGTGGACGCCCTACGGTGTCCATACGCATATTCGTCCTCATTCTGGGGGAGAATGCACGGCTTTACTTGAATGATGCGCGAGCCCTCGGTTGCGGTTAAAAATGCAAGAATTATGCGCATGCCTCGAGTCTATGCGGCTGCGTTCACTTAATGCGCGCGCGATTATTGGAGCATTCCCAATTTCAGAAAAGGTCGGATCCCTGGTGGGCGCAGTGCACGCCCGCCTTCTCCTCCCCCCACCCCCTCTGCATCATGCACACGTAGTCCTGCGGGCGACGCGACCGCTAAATCTGCGTAATCTCCGTGACCACGAGCGCTGCACACGGACACGATGCGGAGACAAGCGTGGACAAAGAGTGGACGGGAAACTACCCCGAAACCGCCGCGACTCCATCTAAGCCACCGATTCTCTCGTTAATTGCTGCAACGAGCCGAGAGTAAAATTGGTCCCATTTTTTTAATTCTAAGTGACTTGTGCGTTTGCGTGCATCTAGTTGTCTGCACTAGAAATCTCCGTGGTTTATCATAGAGTAGGAGAGGTTTGCTGGCTAATTACGGCTACTTCGAAGTAGATAACCAAGGAGCTATGCAGGTCTAGAGTACAGGAGGTCGTTTTTGGACTAAACTCAAAATTTTGAGTTTTTCCTTTAGAGTTTAGCATCTTAAAACCTCAAACTAAATGATAAACTCAACAATAAACCATACAAGTATTTTTCGACCACATTTTTAGTTTAGCCGATTGACTTTCCGGCCATCTCAATATGCCAGCACACCTAATCGAAAATTTCAGATCGTTTCAGGTTTTAGCTAGATTCCAGCCAATCCGCGCGTAGAGAATTCGCGGGAAACTAATCGATTGACACAGCCAACGAATTCGCCGTAGCTACTCAGCGCGCGCGCTGCATGGCAGCTGAGTAAACCATGACTTGTAAAAATGGAATCGCTGAGAGACGGCTATTGGAATACAGAGGAAACTCTGCCGTCTGCTTCTGACTATCCCTATCTCAATGTCGATTTCTTCAATGAGATTACGGAGGCGAAAAACTAAAAAATGTGACGTCACAGTCGTTGAGATTTGGCGTCGAAAATCGGCAAAATGAATAAAACTCAAACGAATACGTCATTGAATCAGCCAAGTGTTTAAAGTGTGGTGTCGTTTCATGTGACTTCACCTCGAGGCGACTACAAGGTTAAACGGCCTTTCCCCTAAAATCACTGCATGATAAATCAGGAACAGAAGCGATGCTTGTAATCATTTATTGATAGAATTACGTACAACTCTCAACACTGCATCGTATGGGTAGTTTTTATGCATTTCAGTTGGAAATAACCTAAGAAGTTTTGGCTTTCCAGCAATGCACAGCAGTTGTTAGTGGTTGCCTGTTTCACAGGGGCAGCTGCCGTTGGGTCACTAATTTATACGCTTTTATCGGACCGGTAGACAGGGTATTATTAAGTGCTCGTGCATATTGTCTACATGTAGAAGTGACGTCACAATTACGATGTTTAATACCTCATTGTGTGAACATATGTTTGTTGCAGATGTTAAATTTCATTGAAATATCTGGCTTGTTTATCTGATTTTTTCGCAATCAATATTTTGCAATTAAAAATCGGAATAATTGAATAGGGCCAGCCCCGTAATTGCGTACCCCTCATTTTGCCGATGACTACTTAGCGTTAAATGCATGGCGCATGTTGCAGAGTGCACGAGGTTCCTGCAAATTCGTGCGGAAAAAAAATCATTACTGTTTATATAAATTCGGGAAACACGTTTTACGATCGGCGAGACAACATACGTGATGATTTTTGATAGACGACTGAACAAGTAATTAATGGATTATGTTTTGCCATGTGCTTTTGTGTGTGAAAAATGTATTGATTGTATCCTCACGCGATCCACGCAATAGCCAGCCAGTTTTCCAGAATACCTGAAAACCCAAATTGATGTACACAAAATTTTGCTCAGTTTTTACTGCGTTTTGACTGTTAACGAATGTACATTTAAGCACTAAATTATTTAGGGCTCTACTCATGTTAGGACAGTCTCGGGTTCGATTCCCGTTTGGGGTACTCAATATTTATTGGATATCCCGATCCATTTCTGCGATGATATATGTAAGCCTCCAAACAGCAGTAGTAAAATTACTTCATGAACTAATTTGACCATTAACCAGCGTCCCGGGCCCACCAAATGCCACTAAGGACGAGCCGCCAGTCCGCTACCACGTGTAACGTGCATTACGTGATAGTTGGATGGTGTGTCTACGTCGTGTATGAAGTGCCGCACTTGGTCGGTGCTGAATGTTAACGGGGAAATATGCAAGGCGGGGGTGAAGGCGATGTGATTGCATCATCCCATGAATCTCCACCATAATGTGTATCAATAAAAGCTGTGCGGCTACTGCTGCTGCTGCTGCTGCTAGATGCCAGATCCGTATAGACGGAACGTGGTCGTCGACGATAAGATGTGTGCCCGTGGGCAATCGCTACGACCCATACATCATCGACATGTATGCGGCCTCCTGAGACCCAATTTTGAACCTACTTTAGATTTCGACGAGTGATTTCACGTGTAATACCTGTAGTTATCAAAAATAGAGTCTTGAAACCTAACCGTGTATTTGTCAATAGGTGACGTTAATATAACTACAGGAAATCATGCCCCGGGAATCGAACCCGGGAACAAGAAACGCGATGGCGTTTCAATAGCTCAATTTTTCTCCCAAATTGGGGTTGAAGTTTCATAGTTGAAATCCCGTAATCTGCTAACAAATGTAGTCGATGCTTTTTTTTTTCGTAGAGGCGTGCTGTATAAAAATATAACGATTGCATACGAGAGTCTCATGAGGAAATGTATGGTTGTGGCCGGCGTCCATATCGTCATCGTTTACTTGGAGTCTGGTCATTCCGTTAACGGAGGCGATTAAAGCTGTTCGTCCGCTGGTGTGTACGTGGGCTGCCCGCGTCGTGGTGAACTCGCATCCTCATTTCCTTTGCCCCGAAACCGGCACTTGCAAAACTGTTAAGCGTTCTCGGGATGGCTTTGAGATGCATGTGCCCAGTGAGCTATTAATGTCTACACGTGGTGATGGTGATAGTGACCATTGGCGATGGCATTGAGACATGGGTTACTACTGAATATGGCGGAGAAATACCGCCATTCGAATTAACTAGTGGCGCGCCCACTGGTTAACGGTTAATGAGTAAGTGGTGATATTCTTTGTTTTTAGCTGATCCGAAGTATCATTTCGGTGGTATATAAGAGTGCATATTCTACTACGCTTCCCAATTGTTGAACTGACTAATAACACTTTTACCTGGCCTATAATTTCTATAATTAAGTCACTTTCTGTCCTTTTTCATTATATGCATTCTGCTTTAAAATGTATACACTTGCTCCATTGAGCTCGTTTACATTTTATTAGCGTAATACATTTGGAAAATAACTCTTTGATGAGCCATTCATTTTAATGAAATTATTGATACGCCATTCACATCATAAAATGTATTTGCCAAAAACGTTATCGAATCAGCAATGCATCAATGCAAAAATAAATTCGCTTTTGCAATGAAAATCAATTACCTCGTTGATAAGTTGGGAAGGGTTTCCCTAAACTGAGTCACTGTACGAGTATGCGACGTGTACCAGTATATTCTGTTCAACTGATCAGATTAAACTATGATAATTTAGAAAAAAATATTTGTTTCCCCGGTTAATTTAATAAACAAATTGTTACCATACATTCGCTAACAAGTGGAATACACTATCCAGGTCATTGGCCTATCCTCCAGAGACCATTTGTGCACCTAAATGTACTTCAAATGCGAACTCTGCGCCTGACGTTTCGGTGCATGTTTATGTAAAATAAAATATGAGAACCTCTGAGGAACCGTGATTCGTTTCAGCGGCACGGGTTAGGCACGGGTCTCTGGAGGTTATCCAACTATGTATAGGCCTTTGTTCGCTCTTGTCGCAAATGTAGAGGAACTGCAGTTAGTGGTCGTTGTGCACTGCGATGATATGGGATGGCGAGTCGCGACAAGCCGGACTTGCTACCAATTCGAGGATGCCATAAAAAGTGTGGTGGTACTGGTGGTCAGATTATTTTCTGGACACCGGAGTGATTTAACGGCGAGGCACGGGTGAGCCAGTCGTCACAGCGTTACGATCACAGTAGGACACAACGCCGTCCTAGAAATTAGCGCGAACCAGTGACATATCTTTCCATTGGCAGATAGGAGAGAAAACGTAAGAGACTGGCTTCATAGACATAAATACAGGGTGGCGGGAGGTGAATGAATGGGTGCAGTGGGATCTGATGGCGAAATATTAGCCGAGTGGCGCATTGAAGCTTAAGTTCTCGTCTTCTCGAATCGCGACGGTGTACGCGAGAAAAGTTGGCGGTGGAGATTAATTTTTATAGGGTCGATCGTTTGCCACGAGGCTAGCTCTCTCTCTCCACGCAAAGACTATACGAAAAAGATAGGAACTGTGCGCGCGTTCTGGGGGGGTTTTGCAGCGCGACGTAAAATACGAATCTGTGTTCTCTCTCGATAAAGCGGTCGCCGTCTCACCGAGCGGCAATTTGCACCGCGACGCAGGTGGAATAGGGGTTGCAACGAGATCGAACGCTTTTCGCTAATTCCGCTCATGGGTCTTATAGTCTGCCGGTGATCGGATATGACGTGCAACCCTTGCCAGCCAACGATTCTGTACAACTTTGTCACTCCGTTGGTGGGTGGACCATTCGACATGGAGTGCAAAGCTAGACGGTCTACAATCGTCATAAGCATTAAACGAGAGGGCTTGATGTTTTTATCGATACTTTTGTGGAGGAGCCAAGGTCTCGCGAGAAGTAATCTTTGGCCATTAACTACTGAAGTTTTGTCGGATTGTTATGGTTGTGCGTTGAAATGGTTGTGTTTGATCGTTCACCAGTGTGACCAGATTCCATGTAGATGGGAGAAGCACATTCTGATTTTGCTGAGCTGATCGTATTGATATAGCTTACCATTTCCTTTGTATCGGGCACATTATGTACATGATCAGACCCTTGAAGTACGACGTTCTTGTTTCGATTGTCTTGTGGTTGGATTTACAATTTACAATTTGAACTCGCAAGCAGCCCATTAGATGGGGCATATGGCGGGGTCGGAAGCACAGTAAAGGAAAAGTAGTCCTATTTCAACAGGCATTGTACCTGGGGCTCTGTAAGACACACTCTGGGGAAATAGGAATTTGAGTAGGCGTCAGACTTACAATGTAACATATAAAAAATTATAGACAACAAATGACCACAAGCAGGGCCTTAACAT
>JAUJYS010004444.1:0-11961 GCA_033995665.1 Melogona broelemanni | reverse complement strand
TACACACAATCTCGTTCATCGTTTTGCTCGTCTCAGTTCGGCGATTGATTTTATTGAACATAGATGACGATAGAGATCGGAAATCACACCCGTTTTGATAATGACAAATGAAATGAATATTTCATGTTGTCATATTCTTGGTCTAGAGTCTTTTACATTACATCGAGTCCCAGTCTTATGAAGATTAGAAAATAACTGTTTGTAAAGTGGACGGAATACGTGATACAGTTTACGATAGTCGTGCTCACGACAAATGGATAACCTGGCTAGCGTAATGCCGATAACCCTATAACAAGGGTAGTGCGGAGAGAAAATGGTTTTCACGGAACACATGCATTGACAACCTAGTTACTTCATTCGATTTTGAAGCGCATAAACTTTTTCTGAGTCGCAAAACCCCATAAACCCCAAATCAATCGGCCTTTCCGAATACAGTGGAAAAAGAACTGCGCTTAGAGACTGCGTACCGTTCCCTCTAATCCAGCATGGTGTCATTTCCACCAGTGACATTATGATCCAATCCGTTATCAAATCCTCGGTAGTGTATAATAGTCGGTCAGCGCATAGCTCAATATCTCGTTTCGCATAAGCTAAATATGTCTTTTTCCGTTCTCCAACACGAGTACATGTACAGCGTCGAAATAATGAATTGCCAGAAAAAAAAGAACAAAAAAAAATTCTACAACGACGAAATACACGATATAAGTTAAAAAGAAGCAAAGAGTGCAAAGGCTGCTCGTTTTCAGACGCAGGTGCGCTTGCCTGACACAGACACACATTAACTGAAAAGCTCGTGACATTGAATCACCTCTGGTAGGATTTGGTACACGATCGTTTTTAATAAATTCGTCGAGTCGTACTCGGTGGCCACGTACAATGTATGGTGTGCACCGCGACTGACACCGACCTCTTAACGGTTAACCCTCCCGCTAAGAAAGGCGACCAAATCTTGTTGGGGGGTGCCGGCAAAAGTTGACGGTTCGCCATTACCATATAGAATAATTATACATATTCTACACGGATAGAGTTGACATGGCTTCCAATCGTGCAAGTCATGGCAAACTTGAAGCGCGCGATGCCGAGAAAATCGGACCAAAACGCGGCAGTACGTTCACACGCAAATTGCGGGAGAATTGGAACAGGTGTTTCGTCGATACGGTCGCTGTAACCCTATTAATAAAAATTATACGTAAAATGACAGCCTATTACAGAATTTGGTCCCTTAATGGGTAATCTTAAAAAAAAACAGACATTACAGATTTTGTTCGCCTGATAACTCATCAAATTACAACTGTAAAATGATCGTTTTATTACAGATTTTACAGTGTATTCCACTCGACTAACCAGGACGGGCTACGACGAGTACCACAAATGCGATACAATATTCGTACTAAAATTAACGCTAATATTTGATAGCCATTCAAATTCAGTTTCCTTGTACCAAGTAATTCAACATATATTTCAAATGAGAATATTGCCGTCATATCCTAAATACAACGCACAGTTACATCGAATAACGCACTCGCTGATCCCATTACACGAATGAGGGTCCCCGAACTTGAAAAAAAAAATGTTCGTTGGAAATTTGTTACGTTCACGGCAATGCCATTCTCTCTAATCCCATTATTTTCATTGAATCGGCACAGTCGTGTGGTGAATTAAGAAACTACGAAACGCCGAATGGCGAAATCGCATCTTGTAATACCGTTACGTCACGCTGTTACCTATGGCATTGCGTAATCGTACGGAGTAATCTCGTTGAACTGTTCCACTGAACTTGCAACTGTCACACTGTCACAGCTAGACTTGTCAACTGTCACATCCACGGAATGAACGAATGGCGTACGTGCAGTTGGCTTTTTTTCCTTTAAAATTTATCTGGGTGAGATTGGAATAAAACATGAAAGTCAAGAGTAGAGATGAGTGGCCCCGTATGAAAACAATCGCCCCCCCCATGCGGTGGTGGTCGTCTAACGAAACCTCCGCGGAAACTGTAGGCGACGAGCCGAATCCTTGACCCGAACCTTCACACGTTGCACCAGTCAAAACCGCAAGGCCACGCGCGATGTCACCGCGTCGACTGTCAAGTCGAAGTGTGCTCATCCCCCACCCCTATCTCTAGAATAAAAATAAAATGCGCGATGTCAGGCTACAAGCTCATAAATAAGAGGTGAATATAGGGGTCAATAACGGGTAAAATAGGGGTGAATATAGGGCTCGTTTTATGAGGTCATCGACTTCATCGGACAATTCCCCAATTATTATTAATATTAATAATACAATTTTAATAATCATTTTTTTAATTAAATTTAAAAATTATTATGTTAATTTATTATCATTAAAATAGTGCAATTTTAGCAAGTTTTCTTAAAACTCGTGTCACGTTCAATTATTTATTGGGCAAGAGTTCTATGAACTTCTATGCAAAAACTTTTATGTTGGACTAAAAATTAAGAAATATGTCCTCACCGGCACACGCGAGCAAGCCACAATGCAGATACATTTTTAGCGAATTTTATTTTAAGATGTTGTAAATTGAATCGTCGTCCCTTACGGCAAGACAAGTAGGATGAAAAAAGGTATCGTTGCAATGCCTTCCAATACTTCTGAAAAAATCAGCTCGAAATGTTTCTACAGAAAAAGTACGGACAAACGGGAACACGGAAACCACGCTTGAGAAATGTAAAAAATAAATAAATAACCAGGCCTCGCACATAAATTGTGTCACGAGCCGCCGCCACCATCAAGTAAGTTTTCGTCCCAAATAAAAAGACGCACAATATTGCACACATGAAAACAATAGACGCCAGGCCACGGTTATTATTATGTGGAGAAAAATAGGGGGCTGTCACGGAGAGCTAGCGCCCAATTTATCGCCATTTTTGCGAAACCGTTGACAAGGTCGCCCATAAGTTACACGGGGGAAAAAACGCTGCCACGTCTAGCGTGCGCCTGCGTAATGCCACCAGCGTTACACGGTCTGTCATCTGACAGCACTCCCGTGCCAAATAAAGTTTAAAAAAAGAACAAAAAACAATTTAGCGTTAAGGTTATCACCCATACGCGGAAGAAGTCAACACTCATCGGTGTTTATTGTTATTTTGAACCGGGGGGTTATTGAACATGTGTTCGGAACGCGCTGCGTTTGTGAACCAGCTGGTTAATAGAATTTTAGCGTGTCATTTCGCCAGTTTAAATGTTTTCTTTATTCTAAAAAAATTCGGACAAATAAAAAATATCTAGGAATCACAACACAACAATTCTCGAAAAAAAAAATACCAAACTAAATCTCAACATAAAAAATGCGAATGTCTGCAAATCAGACAATTAACATTTTAGAATACCAGAACAATTATCAGGACAGTTACTTAGCGTAGAGGATAGTACAAAAAAACGCTAAGTAAATCGCAACGAAAAAATACAAAAGCCTAAAAATCAAGTAAATCAAAACTTAAAATACCCAGGAGTGATATTCCAAAAATTAGGCAGGTTAATTATAAAGCAGACGGGTCATGACAACCAACTGAACAAAATATATTATTTAAACTAAATCGCCACACAAAAATGCAAATGAGAATTCCTAAGTGCAAATAATGACACGCTACTGTCATTTTTTGACACGCCATAGTGGCTATAGTTTGGCTGTGTTTTTCCGTTACACGACGGTAGTCACAAGTGGCACAGCGCCGTGTTTTTGTCGATCAATCGTGATGGACATTCTGGCCGAATACACTAATCTCTTGCCGGCTAATTTATGGTGATTTCCGTCTGCGAGTGTTTCAAGTGTTCGCTTGCGTGTGGCGATTTAACGACGGCGGCGCACTTTTGGACAGCGAATAATTTTAGGTGTGTCTGACCGCACTTGGACCAAACTAAAAAAGGACAACTGAATAGACAAGCGCAAAACAAAAATGTAGATTTTAATGAAGACGACTGTAAAATGTTGTTGGCCCTATCGATGGTCGTCTAGAAATGGAAAGCAAAACGTGTATGTAAAAATCAAAGAGATTAGATTACCCGATGAAATGATAATCGATTAATTTTATAGAATAGGATATATCAATTCTAGTACCGTAATTAAATTAAACGTCGTTAGTAAATTTAGTCTCGTATATGGTAAAATTGGTTATTTTCGATATGAACGCCCATCTGAAAATCAACAAAGCCTGATTCAATATATGCATAGGGTATCACCGTATCCGTAGTCCGTACCCACAAAGCTCTTTTAAAGAACAACTAACCATCTCGTGAGAAACTTAGTACTCTCACCAGTTATATTGAGCGTTGAAAAACTCGGAATTTTCTTCCCGAACCACCTATCGCTTTTTACCTATTGAATACATAGTCTTTGCCGAAACGTGAAAACGTAGCCGATTTGTTTAATCGCATTGCTGTTAAGCGCCGATAGTTGGCTTTAAAATCATGGTAGCTACAATAACGCCAGCTGCGACAATTCATTCCTATTCATTTCAAAATAGTTAAACGATAAAAACGATCCATTTTCCAAAAAAATCAAATTTCTTAGTTCTTCTTTAAAAAAAATAACGCACGTACCGGTACATCACATGTACGTATACGCAAATATCTATCGCCAAAGGAAACAACCTAAATCACAAAGACATTTTGTCGCGCTATAATTGCCTGGTCTTGCTTACTTACGCAGCCCCCGTACACCTTGAAAGCCGACAAATGAGTTTTAAATACAGTGTCTGCGAATTAGGGACTAGTTCGGTGCCGTAAGCATTCTCAACGTCCAAAGTCAAAAATAAGGAGGTCTGCCCGTAGCAAGTGCTAAAAAGAATTTTATAGCTTTTTGAGTTACCGGTGTTTGTTTTTTATTATTAATCATTATAGCGATAGCACCAGTTTCATGGCTTCAAACATGTCGCATTAAACTGTTAGTATTCGCCGATTTTCTAGCTATAAAAACGGGCACCGACCCTCCAGCCAGTCGAGCTAATGATGTGCAAACTAGTTCAAGACACACGAGAGACTGTATTTGCGACTGAGGTATTTGGATATCGATAAATGCTCGCAAAAAACGGGTTAATTGCTCCAAAATAAGTCGCTTGTTTTTTTAAATTATCTGAGAATGGAAATTTCGGCAACCTTGCAAACCGCTGGCTTCTATCAGACTGTCACGCGAGTTGAAATAATTTGATGCAGTTTTGTCCATAAATTAAAACAGATTGTCCTTTAGCAATTTTTTTCCTATTTTTATTCTCAATAAAATTCAGATCAACAAATCAAAATTCTACATATACAGGAATTCCAAATCTGCAAGACCCGTTCGATAGAAGTTAGAAACAGAAATATCTTTCAGCACATATGGCAACACATTTGAGACATAGTCCCAAATACAGAACCTGTTAAAATAGGACAACCCCATCTTTATCCTTAAGTGGTCTTTGATATAGACTGCGTGCGGGTATATATTGTTATTGAAATTGTAATTGTTACAGACGTTTAAAGAATGCTCTTTAAAGGAAATCTCGAAAAAAAATATAAAAAATAAATTAACTGACATGCTATTAATTTAAACACATCTCGAATACGATTTCTTAAGTCTAACTTTCACGTTTTTCTCCTCTTTCCCAAACAGAAGCGACGAGTACATCTACGACCTGATGGAGTCGCTCATGATGACCATCCACGAGAAGCTCCGCCGAGCAGAGACCCTCGAGAACACCTGCCGCAGCATGCTGGACAAGATGGCCGCCCGCCTCGACACCATGGAGGACAAATTCGACTACCACAACAACCGCATCGACGTGGCCGTCTCCAAACTCCGCTCCATCGACAGCAAGCTGCCCCAGATCGGCGGCTCGCCCGCCACCATCGACGTCCGCCTGCAGACCCTGGGCTCCAAAGTGGACGTGCTGGGCGCCAAGCTCAGCGAGCTCAAGGACGACTTCGTGCGCGACAAGCGCGGCGCCGCTCTGGTGGCCGCGGCCGCCGCCCGCAGCGCCGCCGCCGGCCACCACGACGCCGCCGAAGCGGACCTGGCCGCCCAGAGCAGCGAACGCCGCGACTTCTTCAAGGACCCGCGCTCGGGTCGCAACGTCCTGCACCAGCGCCATCTACCACCCATCCCGCCGCCCCCTCAGGAGCTGCCCCATGACGACGATCGCGTTAGCCGCGACCTGGAGTCGGTTAAGGAGTCTCTGACCAGTCTGGATGCCAGACTACAAGGCTGGATGCAACAGGTGTCAGCCACCGCTAACGGTATCGCCCAGACCATCGGCGATCTCCACGACGCTATCATGGAACCGCCGCAGATGGTGGATCGCCGCGCGGGGTCGCCCTCATCGCGGGTGGAAAACACCGCTAGCACCAACCACACCGATGTCCAAGAAGAAGGTGATCTGGAAACGTCGGCCAGCGATACGGCCACTGCTTCCGGGGGCAACGCCCTGGACGGGACGGCAGAGAGTGTCGACCCCGCCGGCGCCGGTCCCTTCATGGTATTCAAGCAGGAGACCAAACTGGACAAGCTATTCCGCAAGATCCATCCCATCGTGCGGGCCACCGAGCGCATGGACGAGATGTGGAACGTGGTGCTGGGCACGCAACGGTTGGTGGACGACTCGCTGCACAAGTCGGATCAGCTGTTGACCAACTCGTATCGGCAAGTGCAGTCGCTGAGCGACGTGAAGAGCTACCTGCAGCACCAGACGGGCAAGATCATGCGGAATCTGGAGCAGGTGGAGGAGTGGCTGAAGGAGCAGGGGGCCACGGCGGCCGCCAATTCGGCCAGCATCGATTCGCACCCGCGCGTTATCCAGTTGACGCAGGGCATTCGCGAGATTCTCAACAAGACGGCCCAGTTCAAGGAGCTGCACGCCCAGCTCAGCGACAAGTCCTTCCCGCCAATCAGGTGAGCTATGAATTGTGGGAACTGTGAATTGGGGTTGCAAAGACTTATAATTGGGTTTAGGATACGTTATCACATCGGTAATAAGTCTGAATCGGTAAATGAAATATACTTTTGAAACCAGACAAACAAGGTTTACTTAATAGCTTACTTAATAGTCTACTTAAGTCTGCTTAATATTACTTTGTTTCAAAAAAGTTGACAACCAAAATTAATATAATTATGACTAAAACCCGATTAATTAAACCTGACGCCACATTCACTCAATAGAAGCATGGCAGGATATCCAAAAAGGAGCCACAATGCTTCAACAAAAGATAGTTTATGTGTTCACATGTACGTAAACCAATCTAACGTACAGACACATAATGTCGCAATGCAGTTGGATCATTACCGTGACCATCTATCAGATTTAAATCGCCGTAGCTCAGTCGATATTGCAATAGACTGCGGTGCGGCGAACCCGGGCGAACCCTTCGATTCCCGGCGCGGGCACTCATTTATTCGATCCCGGGGTACTGTTGAAAACGTGCCCCATTTCAGACATTGTCAAAGCAGAACGGAACAGAATCTCCTGTAGCGATATTCACTGCAGTAATTAAAAACGAAAAAAAAAAAAAATGAAATACACCCACGATATCTAACTGTCATAAACTTGTCATTGCCCGCTCGATTCTAACCTCTCTCTCCTTTGTCGCAAACCCCTTGACTGGCGCGGATCTCCACCACAAAGTCGTCCCAGTCACGCGTCAGTAGTCGCGGCGGCCGAACCCCGCTACTTCCCGGACGACGACGCCTACCACCGCGACACCGAGTACGCCCACGGACGCCAGAAGCTGGACGAGCAAGCCCCGCCGCCCATGCTACCCGACCTCAAAAGCGTCGGCGGCGGATCAGCCGGACTGGCCGCCCCCACCACCGACTTCAAGCAGCGCAAGCTGACCATGACGGCCGTGCGGAACAATGCCAACAACAACGCCATCAGCGCGGCGGCAGCCGCCATCAGCAGCAACAACAACAACGGCGGTAGTAACCTGGGCGGCGGCAACGGCACCCGCTCCGATACCTGTCCCATGCAGGGTCCGCAGGGTGTCAACTGCGCCGACCTGCGCGAACGCGGCGTGGTCAAGAGCGGAGTCTACTACATCCTCATTAAGGGAACCACCTACTGGTTCATGAAGGTCTACTGCGACATGGAGACGGATGGAGGTGGATGGACGGTAAGTCACGTTACGTATTGGCTGTTTGCACAGCGGCTCGCCAATTGGCTTTGCTGTTTGTATTTGATGCATAGATGACAATTCAAATGATGACAATTCGATAATTCGAATCGCGAATATCTCAATATGCAATATGACTCGGCATATCTAACAGAACCAGTTTTGGGTAGGAACGTTAAGAGAAATACTTTTTGTAACATTTTCTGAGGAACTTTGGAACCCCTAGGTTCCTTTTCCTAGGAAAGGGCGCTGGAACGGTTTCGCTCCATTTTTTCAGGAACAGGAACGGTCGTTCCTATTACTGTGAGCAGAACATCTAAATAGTTAATATTTAAACATTCAATTTTGCACCTCTCATTATTTATATAATTTTTTTTAATCATAACGCTCGAATTCAAAATTCACGAGATAAAAATCTTATTTAATAATGGAATTGTTGGAACATGGAATTTTAAGACATTTTTTACGGTTAGGTTCCTCTCAATTTCCGTCGGAACTGGAACTGAACGAGTTGCTTTTTTTCTTCGAAGGAACGGGTTCCTTTTTTGAAAAGGAACGCACCCAATACTGCCGATGCCCAAGCTTAGAACGGGTTAGACGTATCAATTGAAAGAAGCCCTACTTCGACATTAATCAAGTCTGAGCATTGACAGCATACTTTGCAGAGGCCAATTTTGCACACACGCAAGTGTCAGCAGCTAGAATCGACTGAATGATGTGCCGTGTGACGAGCACCCGGTTTGGCCATTTATCATTCAATGTCCGTCGTGTCAATAATTTTGCTCAACCGGCCCAAGTGGGGCACCCTGCATTCGCTAGTGGCTCAATGAGAGCGCGCTGGGAAACTCTCCTTTAGTTCGGCACATTAATGAACTAGCTTCAAGCAAAATAACTTTTTAAATTGCTGGGCAATAAACATTATCATTTCAAAAATATATATATATTATTTTTAATCGCCCAGTCAGCATTGCGTGAGGGGCAAACTGCGTTGCAAATAAAAAATTGTAATTTGAGAATAAAAAATAAAAAATTGCAACCGGATAACTGTGCGGCGGTCCCCGGGTTCGATCCTGGGGTATTGGTGAAAACGTCCCCTAAATATTCGACATTGCTTGTCGACATTAATAAAAATAAAAACTAGTTGTAGCAGCAGATAGTTGTTGCAATTTACAGTCACATTTGCTAGTTTTACAGTTATCCAATGCATTTTTTGCTTGGAACAATTCGAAATCAGAAATAGAACACCATCAGTCCAATCGAATATGAAACGTAAAGCGCTAATGTCATATTGCAATGCGCTGCCATAAGTGGGACAGAGTGTCGTTGCCATTTCCCCCGGGCGATCGCGACGATTTCGATCGTCTGCGTTCCTTTCTCGGACCGATATAGAGTGGCAAAGCAATTTTGTAACTAAATTGTCCCCGCATATCTCGCAGATAGTTACAATATGTAGAGTGGCGAATCGAGTTTACCCACCAATATAAGCGGTCCAATTAAGATAAGTCAAGTGCTCACGAGCGTTGATGCGCCATCTAGCGCTCACTTGATATGCAACCGATCGCGCCCTTCTCGACTCGATATACCGTGTTTCTTCCAGAGACCCTCCCATAACCGGCGTCTCCAGCAAATCAGCGCTTATATAACCACGTTGTCAGCCCACTCTGACATTAGGACCACAAAAGTAGCTCTGCTTCAGACGAAATTCTCCATCGTCAAATTCCAAGGCGAGGGCCTCATGAGGATATTGAGATTTTGGCGCTAACAGCCTCGATTCCAAATTACCTAGTTATTTATTATGCAACCCTAATCAATCGGAATTTTGATAAGGAATCGGCAATTCGAGCGGAGTTCACCGCTCTCTCTCATTGACGCCATCAAACAAAGTCTGTATCGGACAATAAATCGACAGCTACAATGTATATGCATTTGCAACATTTTGAATAGAGGATAGCTCAACCGAATGACATCGTGTTAGAAACGGGAGATACGTTTCCATTTTTTGTGGTCACTTTTAAAATTATTTTAATCTGGTAAAATGAGTCAACCGAATAGACAGCATCTCACGCTTCATATGTCAGTGGCACGTCTTTGTTTTAATACGTACACGTGGTGCATCGGAAATAGATGAGTAGAAAATCGACTATAGGGCGGTTCAAGGATAACGGATAAGCGAATAAATACCGCACCGCAAGTTGACCAAGAGATTATTCCACCGACACACGCGCGCTCAACACGTTTTGCCCCCATCCGTTCGATAGGAATTGGCACACACACGTACCAACCAACCAGCCGGATAGCCTCCGTTAACCGCCGACGAGAAAAAAAAAAGCATCTATCCAACATATGGAAATGTACTTGAGTAGATGCACTTTTTTAATTAGTCCGCTTGAGTGCAAGAAAGAAAACAAAGGATGTAAAGTAGGTTGTGCTGGCGAGAGCGATTCGGCAAGAATTGGGCTCGTGCAACCGCGCGCCACGGCCGATCCCCGATATTGACAAGGTTGCTGGCTAGCGCAAAATGATGTCTTCGAAATGCGATAGACACCTCGGAACAGTCTACGAGGGGGGTCACGAAAAGTCAGTTTGGGATGATTGACGGGCCACAAGTCTATCGTTTCGCATATGACATTTTGGGCAGACATCCTAATTTTTTGAGTGATTTTTAAACGAGTGACTCGTTTTACCGTAGTTTAGAGACTCGTTCTTTCCAATTTTGGAATGTATCGCAAACATTAATTCATTACATTTTTTTGGAGTCGTTTTTTTTTCGTCACCTTTTTTAAAGTACGCTACGAACCTATATTTTCGATTCGTCAATGTCATTAAAATACCTATCTTGAATAAATTTATCCTTACCAGCTGATACGTTCATCAATAAAAAATAACGCATCATCTCAGCTAAATAAAACCACTCGCATTTCTCACGCATAAATAGCCTAACAGCAACATTCAAGATGCAGCCCATAGCCCTTCATGAATCGAGAGTTTATGCAAAGGTAAACCGCAGCAATGACCCATTCGTGTAAACAAACAAACAAAAGAGTAAACACCTTACCAACAACAATAAATTTACCAATTCTAATGGGGACAATGATCCAAAAACGTTTGCAAACTATATTTTCCCTGTCAGACTTGCTAACCGCTCAACAGCCAAAAAGTGAAGCCATCAAAAACAACCCAAGCAAGTACACATCTTGAAAGAATCGGGCATTTCGATTGTCTCATTTCCGCGTTCAATGCAGGTGGGCCAAACCAGATTCGCAGAGAGTCGGTGCACGCGATAAGTACGCTACTAGTATTGATGGATCCCCGATACCCTTTTTACGGTCTTCTTCTCTCCCCCACCCGTGCAACTCAATCAGAGAGCTAACACGGAGCACGGGCAGAAGACTTTTGACGTGATCTACGTGGAGGGCACGCCGACAATGGCTGCTAATCGGAAACGGTGGATGGAATAGACGTGACGTTTTTTGAGAGGCGATTAGAACACTAATAATGGAGTCTCGCGCTTTGCCGAGTGCATTAGCCATTTTCGCAAATGGTGCCAGTTGTAAAAGTTTTTTTTTGGCAACAAAGTAGCCACAGACTACGAATGAATTGGTTCAAGGCGCGCGTCTCAAAAACCATGAAAACTAGCAATTCTTCAATGATCAAACTTACAAAAAAAATGCCCACTTCATACAGAATTTAATTATCTAACAAACAAAAATCTATCGCATTTGGAAACAAGCATTTGGAATTTAACTAATTCTGAATGAGGCATCAGCATTTGGCATTTTAACGATTCCTTTTTTCTACACAAACTACTCAATTGAACATCATATGGTGAACCAACTATTTAAAATAAAATAATTCATACCAGGAGAT
>JAUJYS010004443.1:0-11962 GCA_033995665.1 Melogona broelemanni | reverse complement strand
GGGTGAAGGCAGTCTGGCTATACCAGCTGCCATTCCCATCCTTCCTTCCTAATGAATTGGTCGAATGGGAAACATGATCCGGTACTGCCCCGAAAAGAAAAGACAATCAGAGTCTCGCAAACCCAACGTATATTAATTAATAATAGTGACAATAGATTGCAGGGGCGGACTTTCTACCTAAGGGCCCGGGCGGAAGCTACTCTAAGGGGCTATGACTCTTATGACCAAAATTTAAATTTTTGGTGTGGGGGACCCAGTGGGGTATTTTTTTTGTGGGGGGGGGGGAGGAAAAGTCCGCCGTTCCGCAATGGTTAGTCCGCCCCTAATATAAATACATCATAGCAGAACACTTGTCTCAGAAGTACTGGAGACATTGCGTAGATACGATACGCATTCGGCACACCAAATATATCGATTTAAATAAATGTGCAGAGATGAGACAAAAGATTTATATAGTCAAATCTGGGTTTTGCCAACTGTATTGAACCGAATCGAATTGCGTTAGTACCGTACTTGAAATAAACAAGGGTACACAATCAGACTAATGTCTGTTCTTTAAATAGTTTCTTAAATAACCTATAGTTGCCAAACACGCCAAATGTTGGCTGTCCATGTTCGATCTGCCGTGAATTGCAGAGTCTACGTTTACTTTAAATTTACAGTGGTTCTCTGTGTGTGATTCTCCATCAATGAGGACTCCCGGGCCTAGGAGGATAGGACGACCCGCATACGGTGCTAGGATAAAAGTACATCGTGAACACGTTCGTTCGAGCCGTTGAAGTACGTCGAGAAAAAAGAGGCGGCGTATTTTTTTTTTCACAAACAGAAAAGCCATAAACATTGACAGTTGTTTTTCCTACCGGAAATTTTAATCGCAAAAGCTTTATGCTGTTCGTAAATCGTAGATTATTCTTATCTTTCGCGGGAATCATTATCCCGGTGTGTCGTTGTTAAAATGTACAATTCGCGATGCTGAGGAAATGCGTTAACTGTGCAAGCGAGTCGCGCAGGAGCGATCCTCGCGGCAATTATTAGCAACTGGCAATTTATTAATTCGGGTGCCGAAATCCGTTTAAATAAAATTTATGGAACAGACAATGAATTAAATATAAATTTTCTGATTATAAATAAAATAAATTCAATTCAAAACTAGCAAAACAAACCCAGATAGTTCGATACTTACGTGAAAATTCTAATTCGATTCTAACACAGAAACTCAGTATCTGACTGATTAAAAGTATCTCTACTATCGAACTTAAGTTGGCCGATTTTTAATTTATATTATTTTATTTAGAGAGTCTATTTACACATAGGAATATTTTTTATCAGGGGGAAAGCTACAAAGTACACAGAAGTTTCTTTAGGACAGATGTAGCCGCTAGGATAGTCTTGTGCAATTCACCGGTGGCTCGCACTATATGTAACGTGCTGCAGGATATAACAAATCATGGGAGCTTGTATTTCAGTCAGGTGTTCTGTTGTTTGGGTTATTTAGCTGCATCCTTTTTTCTGCCTCATGGCCGCCACGTCTGAGGACATTGATTGTACGTGACTAAACTGAGGGGAATGTTTTGTCCGCCACCATCTTGGACCAGTAACCGCCATTCAGTGAGCATTGTCAAATCGATGTTTTTATATTTTGTTCGAGCAAAATATTTATATGTGAAAAATAATTTTCTCCTCAATTCACGGAGTTGGAAAATAAATTAAACTGTTCGTCCTATAAAGGCAATGGAACAAGTAAATGCAAAAAAACTTCGTTTTTCTGATAAAAACTTTTATTTTAGAGATGCTGACATAAAATAAAAAATAGGAATTGCCGGTATTTGAACTCACGACAACCAGTTTGTACAGACAATGCTCAATTCATCTTAATAGGAAGTTTTTAATTAGAAAAACCCAAATTTTTCAACAAAATTAATAGGAATGGATGCGAAAAGCTCATGTAAGCTCATGCAAGCTCATTAATGCCAAATACTCATGCAACCTCATGAAAGCTCATTAATACCAAAAGCTCATGCAAGCTCATGAAAACTCATGAATAACAAAAGCTCATGAGAAGGGGAATGGTAGCAGGTATAGCCAGGCTGCAGGATCCACCCCAAAGCTCTGGACTCCCTAATGGAAACTCAGGGGTGGCAGACAGAACGCACCGCAGTCGGAAGCATTACCGACTGGACTAGACGGCCGCACATGTTCATGATGATTGCAATGCATAATGATTGCAAAGCATGATTGAAATATCGCTGGAGGTTTACAAATTAAATATGCGCGATAGAAAGTTATAGAATGGGCGATTACTTTTCTACGTTCAAAAAATACAGCTTGGGTGATATTGTTTCTTATGAGCAATTAGCAATGTCCCAGTGTTTGATATTTCCACAGCCTATGCTTTACCTAAACTGACTTTCCACCTTTACTTCTTATCTTCTCCACTTTTCGTGTACCGTCTAAATAAAATACTATTATTTGAATTTACTACTACAACAGGAAAGTGCTTATTGCTACGTAAACCCGAACACGCTTTTTCAAGAGAGAGAGATAAAAGACAAAAAAATAAAAATTTGAAACGAAAATAGGCATCTTGATGGATCAGCGGCCGGTGTCTAAAAAGTTGATTGCCAATTTCCGAAAGAGCTCAACAACAACAACAAAAAAAGACGAAAAAAAAACACCACGCAGATAATGTTTCGCTGAATGCGCAATAATAACAAGCAGACACCTGATAACGTAATTATCTTCTTATCTTTATGTTTCTTCGACCGAAATCCGAACGTCAGAAACGTAAGAAAATAATTATTACCCCGTAGACAAGAAAATGATCCCGCAAAGAATGTCGGTGCACGTGAAGAGGTACCCGCTTGCGCGCAACTTATTATTAAAGAGATTCGCAGGTTAGAAACAAATCACCTCGGCCATTCATGATTGGGATAGCTGACAAGATCGGTGCTACGAGAGTGGCGCCGGTCAATATGTGCGGCCTACCATGCAACTCCTGTAAATCAGGCTTTCTTGTACGACCGTTCTTATTTGAACGCAGCTAGTCGGAAAGCCAACTAGTTGAGTGAGATGCAAAGTGCTGGCATTTTTCAATTATTTTGCGTGTTCGTAGACAATGGAATTTGAGATGCGCATTTTCATTTTTTATTGTTCATTTTGCATTTTGCTTGCCAATTTTATTTTCTAACATCATGCAAGCACGTGTATAACGAAGAAGTCTCATATGACTCCAAACTTGCCTTTAGACTATTGTTAGGCAAGTCTCCTCACAGTAATGTTGTCTCTTGTAAATAAAATAAACTATGAATGTCAAGGCATTAATTGCGCGATTTCATTTGTGAGAATAGAGATTCCACTTAACTCAAGTGATTAAAGCTCAATTTAATTTGTCATTCAACGCAATTAATCAACACGACATAAATCAACCACAATTAATCGCCTTAAAATCATTTGTGAAGCACAAAAATATGTGATAGTGAAATGGCGTCTGTTACTTATAGTTGTTAAATAAATAATATGTAAAATTGAATAATTTATCAGTGTAAATTTCAAACCAAGACGATTGTGGTTTCAAACCATTTGCTCCTTGGATATAGAATGGGCATGCAGAAATGTTCCAGATTATAAATTTTCTTCATATGACGGTCAGTCTAACTTGAATCCGATTATCATATGAAATGCCTTTGCGTTATTGCTTACGCATGGGCAGTCCGGGCGGCGTATATCAGAGGCTAAACTATAAGCAGGTTAATCATTAAGTAAGCCTACATTATATGTTTGAACACCATTTAATCGCGGTCTAATGTAGCTTTTTTCAACATATATTTCAGGGCTTTCCTGATAAATTGCCATCCCTGGGCAATAACTAAAAATGATACCCTAAATTTATTTAAGGTGGTTACATTTCTAAATTTATTTTTTTAATTTAGTAAGACAATTTGAAAAGCCCTTAAAGGCCCATTTTTAATCACTCTGTGTAATTTTTGACGCCCATGTTTTAGCGAAACATTTTTAGGTAACGAGCAAAGGGGTTCTAACTTCCAAACTTCCAAAAACTGCAGCAGCTCTAATTTCTGAAATCGACACTTCCTTTGGTTATAATTTGCAAAATCAAAATCAAAGTTCAAAGACAGTGATTGTTTTTTTTTATTTATAAACTAACTTGACGTTGTCCTGTAGCAGTAAACTTCTCTTAAATGTGTATCGCAAATCCTTTGATTTTTTTAAACAGACTCGACTGCATGTGAATGATTCAATAATTTATATTTGGTTTTTCTTTCAAATTACTAAGTCAAAGTGTAATTACTTTTGGTTTCAAGCGTTGCTGTCGCAACACTTTGTTAAAATTGCATTTAATATCCATTAATTTAAAAGAATCACACTCAGCACATCAAAATAATTTAATGACACCATGATTCGGATTACTATTGAGCGTTACCCCATATTCCACTCACATTTCACGTCGTATGGGCAGCTGCCCCTTCTGCCCCAAAGGAAAGAAACGGTGCACTCATTCGCCTAAGAAGACCATGGAACAGCCTATAATCAAATGTTGCAATCACCACCATAACAACCGATGCTCACGTGTGATGGGCATTCTCAAGTCATGGTAAAGGGCTTTTAATTTGGGACTGGGAGGCACAATTATGTCGTAGAGAGATTCGTGTTCGCTGCAGCATCAACTTACAATGTTATGGGGGTCCGATAAAAAAAATGAGTTTTTTTTTTGCTAGCTAACGAGTAATTACCAGAAAATCCCGAAAAACTTTGCCGAATAATTAGTGTAAATCATTTCTGTTGTCGTGAAGTTGTTGTTATCTTGTAAGGATAAATGTCCTATCCATTCGATACTAGCTTCTTATTATTGGACGTATACAATAAGTCACGTTACTTTTAAACAAACACTACAACATCTTTTTGAAGTATAATTGTATAACAACTCAGAAAATTATCTAATCAAGTGTTATTACAGACAGGTTTTCTGTTTGAACCCAATCAGTAGCGATTAAATCAAGTAATAGTTCAGTATGTTCTTTAACAATGTTACTGTAATATATATGTTGGTCACATGCACATTTAATTTTTTTTTAAATTTCATACATTTTTTACACTTGTAAAATATATTTGTTGATATAGTTAATAAAATAATATACAGTATTTACCTCAAATCTAGATTATTCAATCAAATCGATTATGCGACGATTAATGCCCTCGACCAGACCAAATTGCGGGGCGCAATTTTTTAAAAAATTTCAAAATATGAATAATTCAAAAATCTTCCTGTTCATGAAATAATCGTTGACAGCTCGACTATTCCTACTACTAATCCTTCGACTATTCTTACTTTTTAATGTGCTGACCACCACAAAGACCATTAAAAATATCTTGTACTGGCACCTGAAATTACTTCGGTTGGCAATCCCAGTCGCTAATGGATTCTATATGACGCAGACAGAAAATGTGAGGTTAGAGATGGGGTGGGGGGGAGTAAAAGGTAAGGTGCTGTCTGTTAAGGGAACGAGTGACTGACAGCGCGTGTTAATGCAAAATCAGACAAGCAGACATGGAGGAGAAGGGTGGGGGGGAGGATGAGGTGAAAGGAGGGGGAGGGGTTAGGTGAGGGGGGAGGCAGATATGATGGTTGATCCAACGCAACGTGCACGTATTTATGCGAGGCGCCTGCACCTACGAGACACGTACGTTCCCATATAGCCGCGCGTTGCATGCATGCTACCCTGTAATCCTTTTTGCCCCATTACAAATCAAAAACGAGTATTGGCAGGGGGTTATTTGGCTCATCAGCTAAGTACGTGCATTTTGAGCGAGCGCGGGGCCCGGCGTTGTCGGCAGCGCCGAAAATTACAGCGTCCGCGGGGCGGGGAGACGTCATTAGTTTTGGGTTCCCCCCTACAGCCTTCAGATTTCTGTCGGGCAGGTGGCAATTAGAAGGCAGACTGGGCATTGCCGGGCGTATGCGCTCGGGAATGAATTACACCTGTCAGGATGCCTGTCTGCCACTCTGACTGCCTGATGGTTGCGCGCGCTGGAGAGGAGAGAAAAAAAGCGCATGCGCGCGGAGACTCATCCTCAGCAGAGAGTCCTGTCCGGTTGTTACGGCGAATGCTGGAATATGGAGAGTTTCTGCTGCAACCAGCAAGCTAATTCAAATTGCCGGGAGTCAGGCGAAGACTTAGAACCGACATACCCCAAGGTAGTCCCAAAATCAACCGAGTACTCAATTCAATCATGCTTTTATTGTAAAAAAAAAAATAATATTGAACTGCTTCTAGCGTTATAAATATAAAAAGTACGTGATTATAAAATTATTATTTTTTGCCATATTGTAAGATCAAATTATTTTCAACATGGGCGAATAAACGAAAACGTTCTCACGCACATCTGGAAATTTCTACATTCACGTTCAATACCATCCAATTACCCGAAATTGCGATTTTCCACTAAAAACAGTTTTTCTCGCTCAACGCTATCGGCTGAATCGTGGCATTCAAGACTATGGTCGACATGAATGTGTCCCCCCCCCCCTTCATCTCGTCAAAAAAGAAAATTTGATACACTATTAAGAACGATTTTCTTCTGCTGTGGGCGGACAGACTGGCTGCTGATAAAAATGAATGTCAAGTGGCAAACGCTATCGAAGGTTTTCAGAAAATCTCTCGTCAGTTCGACTCAGCCTTCGACCATTCATAAAGGTCAGAGCGAAGCCGACCGAGATTGACAACAAACACTTGATCAGATTTTACTTGTTCAATACTAGTTTCTTTCATGAACTCACCAGTAGATTTTTGAAGGGACAAAATTGACACCTGCCCAGGGTGCTGGTTACAAGAGGGAACTCTTTTTCAACAGTACCGTAAAATTTACAATAAATATTTCTCCTTATTTCGTTTTTCAATGCAAAATACATGAACGTTAAAATCATACCAATAATTTGTGCATTACCGAAGTTTATTTAGCTTATTGAGTTATCATTACAAGCCCACAACTCCATGAATGAACCATTACAAAAATAAATTGTTTCGCTCAATTTGGCAACATACATACTGCTTTTTTTTTTACTAATCTCGAAAAACATTTTGATCACATTTGCGAACTGTCGCCTTAATTAATGGAAGCGTTGATACGCCACCCGATATTTGGTAAATTTCTTCATTCAAACTGTAAATTATAATATTGCATCTTTCAGTACGTGTATATCGTCTGAACGGTATTTAATGCCCAGGGTTCCTCACTTTTTCAACGAGACCCTGGAGCTTGCTCTGATAGTGAAAGAGATTTAAGAGAGAGAAAGGGAGGGAGAGGCTGACCGTTGCCTATAGGTTCGAAGAAACTGTGATCGACAATAGCGTCCCCCCGCGTCGCCATATCAAACTATAATTCAAACGACTGGCCGCGAACAGGCGTTAAGATTCCTTTTGAAGAACGAGCCGGCAGATTGACAGCACACGGAACAGAACGGAACAATTATTATATGTGAAGGAGAGGGAGGGCATTTTTTTGACAAAGCTTGGCGAATCACCTACCGACATATCTCACTCGGTGAGCAGTTAATTCACTCGCAGAATCCTGGCCTCCTGAGACCTATAGTTGAACGTTGCCAACCGTTACCTAATTGCCTGTGGCGACGAGAATTCGGTAGATGAGACTCAACAAATTGGGCAATTTTCAATCAAGAACGTCGATATTCCACAATAATTTCGATTATTAATTCGCTGGGAAAAACGGTTTATACGCTTCCATTATATTTTTCTTGGCTATTCTTTAACGTGCTCTCCACACGTCCATCTTCTACAACTATAAAATGTGCGTTGCATCTCTGTTTTGGCCACACTGCACCTCTGATTTGTCACAGCTTTGGCGTTGTCCACGAGGACAGAGCATCCGAGCTAACTTTCAAAATTGTTTGTTGAATAAATATGATAGTAATAATAAAATTACAACTGCATGCAGTCTGATCTTGGATACCCGGCATGGCAGATGCTTTTTTACTGCAAAGATTATTTTACGTTTTCCAAATATTCTTCGCATAAGTGAACTTGTAGTTGTAGAGTGCTTTGCAGTCGATGCCCGGTGCAAATTCATCTAATCCATCTCAGCGTACCCCAGCACAGTCATTTTACATAGCATTGGACGGGAAGCTTTTCCATATCAAGTCATGTCAAGAGCCGTGGCCATGCCACCAGATTGGGAATAAAAGATTGGATTGGAAGGACAGGATCAAAGCTGGGCATTATAAGCACAATCTCATAGGGAGCCTGCAGGTAGGCAAGTGAGCTTATACGTCTGACAGAACCAAAGTGTATGCTTCAATGAATCTGGAAGCCCGACAGGTAAAATACCACGAGTACATGCGATTATTTATTTTTTTCGTTTTACAGATGAGTTGATCTCACATAATTAAATTGCAAAATATTATTTCATGCCAGCGCACCGAGGATTTCTTTCAGGGGGCCCGCAAATTTAAAGACTATCTGGTGGACTAAAAAGTTTAAAGACAACCATGAACCACTTGGTTGCAAAAATTTGTTAAATTCGTTGAAAAATAAAAATAATAGGAATTCAATAATTAAACACGAGTGAAGTAGATTAGGAAAATTAAATACTTATTCCATAAGATCATTTTTTGAAAAGTAAATGACTGATGAGATATTTAAAAAAAATAGTTTTTACTCTTACACTTGTTTCTTTTGTTTTTTGGCCCTTTCGCCATCTGATATACTGGATAAATAACTTCCTTCTATAGAAGGGGCCCTCTTGTCCTGGATACACCACTGCCATCTCCACAAAGTTTCTTAACCACTCGACATGACTGCCAAGCATGCACGATTGCCCTCGCGTTTGCTTTCCAAGGTTGTCAAAATGAAAAAATATAATCGCTTGTTTGCGTGGCGGGTATCCAATCCCCCATGCTGGGGTTGTGTTCCCACATCCAGGGTTCCTAACAACATTTTAGCGGGGAGTGACTTCGTAGGCCTACCTACGTCGTTTTGTGGATCATTACGTGTCGGTACGATGTCGTAAAAGGAACCAAGAATAAAAACTGATAGAATCTAAAAGGTATTTAATTGGAGAGGATGACATTGCTTGCGAACTTATGGAATTCGCAGTAATAACGATTTGGGCTATAATCAACTCTCAATGTGCAAAATTTAATCATTGAATTAATCATTTGCGATGCTTGTTTATTTATTTATTTATTTTTTTTTTTTATTCAGCGTGAGGTACAATACATTTATTGATTTTAAGTAGGCTTCAAGAGGATTACTGCACCTCACGCGATTTTGTGGACCTTCATGTCGCGTGAGCGATATGTGAAGGTACACGAATAATGAAGGGCCATATATTTAAGACATACTGGAGCGGTCAACAAAACATATTAAAGTAAATAAAAATAGTAAATAAGGCCATCTGGCCATATTTAAAATAATTCAACGAACATCAGTCACTGGTCGTCTGCCATTGTAATAAATAATATTTGGATAGAGCATACGTGGCATCTCCACATAGTAGCACATAGGAAAACCGGATGACAAACATAAGAAAAAAGAAAAAAGTAAAGAAAGAAAACGTCAATAATATCTATGACATCTTAGACCAAACCAACTGAGGTCAAGTGAGCATTCAATCTTTCGATGCTCAAATTCAACTGAACAAGTTAAACAAAGCAAATCAAGCAAACAAAAACAAAATTGAAGTTGAGACAAGAAATAAGTGATTATGTAGAATACATGATAGAGGCAGATGATGTATTTGTATCAGGCTCTCGTTAATCGGAATGTCGGAGAGGCTTCCCGAAATTGTATACACTTTGTATGGTCATTCAACCGTTGTGGTCTTTATAGCCTAATAAATAGGAATAAAAGGAAAAGAAGATAATGAAGATAATGGGTCAATATTTCATACATCAAACTGAAATTAAGGATTCAAAGGGTGGCATAAATGCGAAGCACTCACATTTTTAAAATGGCCCAAGACGCCAAATCATAGATAGATACACTTTTTACAGTGACGATGATGGGTGATTATGAGAAGGACAACGACGCACTCGTATATATATTTTTAACGCACTCAGATGGAATCGCTCGTTCTCTATAAATTTTTTGAGGACGATTGAGTCCGGTCAACGATGTCGACGATTCCTTGACAATTCTAATACTCCGTGTAACTTTTTCGTATTATTTAACCCGACCACGGGAGTTCGTTTCTTATTTTTTTGCTTGGACTTTATTGTTTCTTGGAAATTAACAAAATTCTAGCCCTAACGGCTTTTCCAATGGATACTTAATATTTAAAACGTTTAACGATAATCAGATATTATAGGAGATCCGGCTTTTTGTTTATAGAATTAAACGAAGGCGTGCGATCGAATTTCGCAGAATAAAACGTCTTTACATTTCCATTCCATTCACTGACTGTTTGGTGATTTGTTAAAATATTTCAGGTGTTCTCCCGCTCACTTAGGGATCATATGGTAATTTATCTCTAGTATGGCGGTGGATCTCGTTGGATGGAAGCGAGGGAGAACAGAATCATTGAGCGTGTCAGCCATCAGGGGGGCGCGACACGGCATGTAAAAAGAAATCGGCAGGACGTCCGTATTTGGAAGACCCGAAAGTTGCAATCAAGAAACTGGCCGACCACTCTCTCGGCTTGACGTCAGCCTCCAGTCCCAGGACGTCGGCAATCTCTCCTTGCTCACAAGAGCCATCTCGAGCGGACAATGGTTCGGTAATGAAGACACGGCATTGGCACTTGGGTAACATGATGTTTTCGGGTGACTCCACGATTTTTTCCTATTGATCGCTGTGATATACAGCCGTGAATGACACCCAAAAGATTTATTCGCCCAGTTTGGAGGTGTCCCTCCCCAGTTTTGGGTAGAAACGGAATGGAAATGTTCCGTTCCTAGGAACTGGTTCATTTTATAGAGAACTTAGGAGCGAGTGCCTAGATTCCTCAATTTTTGAGGAACTGGAACGGGAATTGGTTCTTTTTTTTAGGAACTGGAACGGGAGTTCCTTTTCTGTTGGTGTATACAGAACTCATTTTGCCATAGCCTTACATTATTTACGAGTACAATTTTCCAAAGTGTGTCAACAGCGGAACAATTTTAAAGCATCAAACAGAAATTTTTAAAGATTTGTAAAGATCATCGGAGGAACGGGAACTGGTTCCATTTCAAATGGAACGAACCCAGCCCTCCCGTGGACACCCAAAGTGAAATCGCGGACAACATGACAAAAAGGCGCGCCAAAATTGGCAAAACCATGTGTCGTATTACGTGCGGGACTATAGACGATGTTGGGAGGAGAATTTGAAATATCGTATTCTAAGATGGAAATTTTTCTTAACGCTGTTCGGGAGTGGATACGAAGTAAAAGATTGGCTCAGCCCTTCTGGCGTATTTGCATTTGCATTGCAAATGTGATGCTCGATTGTTGCAATCATGATCACTTTTGACATTCTGTATCCTGCGTCCTCGTATCCGCATCGAATTGTTCTGTGTCAACTTTCGATTTGCAGTACCCATAGTAAAATAGTGTGCTCACGTGCACTGCAGATTTATCTTTCGTAAGAACATCAAAAAGTGCTACAACTGCTCGTTCATCAAATACTCATGAATTATTTTTTTTCAAATTCTTTGCGACAGTATCCTGTTGCACGAAACATAAAAGTCTAGCAATTTTGAGGAATAAGAATATTCTACCAAAATGCCTGTTTTTTTTTTTAAATAATCATAATTAGCAAGTGCATTTTTATCTTCTTCTTTAGAATGGCATGTTAAGGCAAAATTTAGCGGAAATAGATTATGTTTGCTTGCGTTCACTTAAAGTTTCCGTTTAAAATATAATTTACTAGCTTTAAGTCCGGCTTCGCCCGGTTATGTATTGCGCCATGCGTACCTTCTGTCTTTTGTTGAATTATTTTTGACACACGTTAATAT
>JAUJYS010004442.1:0-11966 GCA_033995665.1 Melogona broelemanni | reverse complement strand
ATCCTGTGGTACTGGAATGTGCCCCTCACACATTGCCACAGCGACACGAGGGGTACAATAACCTCCTGTAGTGCTATCCACTACAATGATCCGGAATAAAAAATAATATAAAAAAAAGATGTGAATAAATTATTTTCTTTCGAACGACAATTGTTTTATCTCCCGGAACCTCGTAAAATGGTAAGACGTGTTACGAATTAATTATGATAAAGTGATTGTTGATTGTAATACGGGTTATATAGACCGTACACTCATCGTTAAACCAAAATATCCAATTTTGCCACGGCAGTACGTGTATCAGTTAAATGTAACTAATGCATACAAAGTGATGTGTCACTGGCTCGACCAACAAGATGTCACTACACGGCATAATTATTGAGGGAGAGAGTGATAGACGGCGCGTGATACACACAGTAATCAGATCATAGGTGGGGCCAACGTACAAAAATGCCGGGCGCCACTCGCAATCACGGTTCGTGGGGAGGGGGGCTGCGCGGTATTTCTTATCGCTGGCAGACGGGTCCCCCCGTCCACAGATCAGACTTGGATCTGAGGTGAAAACCTGCTTATCAATCAATGACGTGTCCCTCGCCATTGTTTACGACGACTGGGCTACGACAATGTAAATAACGTGGTTGCTGCTGTTTGGCCAGAACCTGATGGGTCGCGTTCACTCTTTTTCGACTGCTTTCTTAACTGCTTTCCTGAATCTGGGCCGATGACCTCTGCTTGGGGGACCAACGTACCAAAATGACAAGGGGCGGTTTTTTAAAAGTAAATAAAGAGTCGAAATGTCGTATTTGTTCGGAGACCTGCTGCCAAATTCATTAATTCAATTAAATGATATTATGCCGATGCCATAGTGGATGTGTTCAGTCTGCTATGCCCGTAATCGCGGGATCAATTCCTGACCGAGACATTATAATTTTTTCGAGCAAGAGAAATTAATATACACGCCTTACTGTCAGTGCCTGTACCTTGTCAGATACATATTCAAGCCTAGGTCAGAAACCAGGTCAAAGTAAAATTACCAGGTCTCCTCCCCAAGTAGCAGTAAATAGAGTAGTTGTTAAAATAGGGCATATTCGTCCTTGACCGTCGTTTGAGCCCCGCCATGGGCCTGCTTGCGGTTACACATTGCAGTTGTAATGTTTCTAATAGCGTACATACGCCTACCAGCGTATGGATGCTTATGCAATCGGCCATATGTTGTGGTACACATTTGCGCATGTAGGCAATCTGTTCCTATGGATGGTAGAGATTTTTATGTCATTTGTTGTAGAGGCAATGAGGATTTTATATCTGCAATCACCTGTGCTCACTACTGCGTGCACACGCAGGCCTATAACTGAGTAACCTTTACGCGTCAGGTTTGTACAGCAAAATTGGTTAATGAATCAATAACGTCAAAGTACATGACAGCCTGTACGCACGCATTCTAAGCTCAAACCATCGATTCTGATCGAACTGAAAGACCCCGAAGCTTCAACGATTGACAGCTTGATTTATGAACCACCTGAAAGCAAAATAATGCGTTTCACTTTCGCAGAATGGAATCTTAAGTATACTGAATCTGGATACTGGATAGGAATATATTGCTACAGTGTACTGCATTACCACGGTACGAATCAGGTCAATCTCCAAATAAAGAAAGTAGGCATTTTTGGAACCAAAAACACAATAGTTAAGAGAATGAAGGCGTACCCTTATGTACCATAATTCTGTTAAACGGTCAAACTGGTTCAGATCAAACTGCGTTGAACCGAACAGCTAAAGTAGGCCTACTCATTGAACGAATGAAAAATCTAGTATGTCGGGCGACCGTGTCGTCTCTGGCCAGTGATTTCGTACATAAGGCGGCTACACGGTCATCGCTATCAACCACAATTCTCGTAGAGTTTGTATGGCCATTAAATGTTGCTTCCCAGAAACACATTTGTGGAACGAGATGAGTTTTGAAGGGCGGGTCAGAGTTAGAAAGACACGGGTAAAGGTCGTGTTGTGGCGGAGAGGCTCTTTTCGCCCAGGAAACACGGTCATTCGGAGGTAAAACAAATTGAGATAGTGGGGAAAGAAAAAAACTACCCCAAACTCACAATGTCGGTCTTAGGCCTAAGCTTTCGTCGCTGCTGGGCTGCACGTCACTGCTGCATCGTTCGATGTCCACGCTGCTCCACAAATCCGAATTACTCTTCCTTATATTTGTAGACATCCCTCGATGCGGTGGTAAGTTGGTCGGTGTCTCGCGTCCTCTACGCTCGAATCGAAAACACGAAAAACATCACACCGAACCCCGAAAACAACCGGTCGCTAAACCAAGCTCTACCTTGGCCAAACGCGACGCCATTTTCATTTTCGTTTCGTTAACACGATACCACTTGATCTCCATCGAGATGGGATGCGTTTTCCGTTGTCTCACGCTTCTTATCCTGGAATGGTAAAGTCAAACTCGATGACAAGTCGCGCAATCTTCGAATCCTGGTTGCCTATTGTCATATGTGAACGTTGTGTATTTAAAAAAAATGATGTGCGCATGCGCACCTTTCCTGGCTATCAGTTTGCATGTGTACTTTGATGCCAATCCTGATTGGGAGCGTTCATTTTCTGGTTGCAACCAGCTGTTGGTGAACCAAGGTTACTTGGCTAGAGCTGGCAAAAACATAAACGACACTCCCAGAATACACAACTCATATGTTAACGGAGGTTTAAGGCGACTTGCAAAACATTCGTAGTCGATGTCAACTCAACCTTGCCACGTGAAATACCGCCTTAAGTATTGGCGCTAGCTAACGCTCGGAAAGGGTTAACGCAAGGTGTTGACGTGTTCAGAGCTCTCTCATGGAGCGGGAATACCTGGCGGCATTCATTGAGTTTGCAAAGGTGAATGAGCGGTGCTGTGGCTCACTACTTTGAAGTTCAAAAAAGCCTATCAAAACAAAAAATTAAAAAACATGAGTAATAATAGTTGAGTTAGGACGTCTATAATTCAAACAAATATAAAAAACATGAGTTTCTGATTTTTCTGGATATTCCTTTCTTTGATGTTTGATGTGATGCAAAGATGATGATCTCTGATGTTTAATTTTCAGAATCATTTTTTTAAGGCAGGAACTTTAGTGACGTTTTAAATTAATTAATGCGCGGTATGCCGATTCTATTTGCTTGGTAACTTGTTATTTTCGTTAGGAAATATATTTTTAAAGCAATTAAAATAATTTTAGTTATTTTGCGTAATCCGGACAGTGCACAGCTGGGAATGCCATACACTACAGTAAAATAGTTGTGAAATGATTTTAGTTTCGCAGAATCGGGAAAACACAAACACTAAGTGCTGCGCAACTCACTAATTTGCCGATAAAAATAGAAATATTTTTTGTGACAAAAATTAAATGATAAACTTTGTCACTTGCAGGAACCAAACAAACATTACGCATTGGGCCAATTGCGCTGCACAGCTGCGAGTTAGTGGTGATTAATAACATAATGGGGCCAGCGCAATTGGCTGTGGTCAAATACAGCCGGTGTCAAAATCCACATTGGATGGAGTCACAAAAATTTGTTATGAAAATTAAAAATTGACTGAATGACGGGCACACCAAATATATTATCGTAAGATTTTAAACAGTTTCGATGATTCTGAAAAGTTGTAAAAAATAACCACTACATTTCATACTTGAAAAAACCAATTCCAAACAATATCAGCGTTCACAATAAAACAGCGCCACCATAATAATTTTTTCGTGGTTAGAAAATAAACAAAATTATTGCATTTACTTCCAGATGAAAGTACAAGAAAAACAAATTTTGCAGGAGCAAATCAAAATACAATCAAGTGACTTATTTGGCACACACAAAACTAAATAATTATACTATAGGAACTTAGCAGCTGCAAAAAAAATAAAGATTCATAAACAAGAATAACAAAATACTGCAAGTACAGGGTGGATCATTAAAAATAGCCAAGATTTAAAATCTGCGGTTTTACGAAAACAGATCTAGAAAATTGGTTCTTTTTTTCCACCCTGCAACCCGACAACTCGCGAGCAAATTTACTCATATGATATATACGTTAATATAGGTTAATATACGAGCAAAGCCAAATGGAGAATTCAGAAAAATTTTACAAAAAAAAAATTCCAACCTCGAATTTGAACAATGTGACAAAAATAAAGCAGCCCTTCAATGACAGATGTCAAAATGGTAAGGAACAAATTATAATCACAGTTGAAATTAATGAAATAATGACTTGAGCGTTAATACAATTTACCTTGCATATTTGCAAATAATCTTACACTTGTGCCGGAATTCAAATCAGCTTCAATAACAAGGTATTAGGTTACCAGGCACTTGATGAATTCACCAAATTTTGGTGAAAGGAGAGAATATACTCGTATTTTTTTTCGTACTCCAAAACAATACAACAAAAGTAGACTAAAGTGATCACTAAACAAGATGGGTATTATGCGATTGTAAAGTTTTGAAAAAATAATAACTGTCAGTTGAAATATTTTTCAACGTCAAAGCTTTACCAGATCCCAAATTAATGTAGATTAGGGCCTCCCATCCGCATTTCAATTTTCAACCTTCGTGCATAAAGAAATGCTATTTTAAACTAGAAAACTTAAACGATTCAAGAACAATTTTTGGATGTCCGTTCGATTGTATTAAATAAATGTTAATATTTTAAAACAATTATTTACGATATTTTTTCAGGAAAATAAAAGACGAAGAAAATTTTGCGTCAAGCGCATACATTTTTTTGAACATGCATTCGACTAAATTTCTGACTCATTTAGAAATCTAGTTTGTCAAAAAAAATAGTTTGCGGAAAATTTGATTACTTTCAACGAATAGAATTAAAATTTGGTCCAAGTAATTGTAATGATCTGTTTGGAATGTCAACATAGGAAACCATGAAACAAATTGCGTATTATACTCGTAAAACGGGCATAGCTGGCTTCACCGACAGACAAAAAAATAATCTGTATGCTGATGATTATGTGTTTGTTCGGTTGAGAGATATTTCAACAACCGAAAAATTCAACGAAATGTAATATACTACATTATAATAATATTTGAGCAAAATATCACCAGTGAAACAACCAGAATGCAGGTTGCAATATTTCAAGAAAACGCTAACGCAATTAGATAGAAAGACAATATTCACAAAATGTAATGTACTGGAAAAGTGAAAAAAAAGAAACAAATATTGTACTCAAACTAAAGATAACTGGATAACTTGAAGGCATTTTTAATAGTGCCACTTCACTAATAACTCCCGTCATTTCAATTGTAAATGAGCATTTCAGTTAAAAGAAAGCATACGTAACTGCTAATTGCATAACTTGTCAAAACGGTCGAATATACTTGTATTTGTAATAGGAAAAACAATGGTGCTCGACTACTCTCAGCTTTCAATGAATCGCCGAGTTTTGAGCACAGTAATGACACACCATTCGAATGTTCAACGAAGTTGAAACGCAAAAAAAAATAATAAAGGCACTAGAGAATGCGTCCCACTTCCGTTCGAGCTTTTAAGCACGCATTACTGAACTCTTAAAACAATTTGGCACAATACTTCAAAAATAGTGACTTAAATATATATATATATTGGGAATACACAGTTTGTTGAGAACACAAACAATATTATGGCAAGGCCAATCAACTTCGGAAATCAAACTTGGAAACACTGTCACCAAACAAAATAATAAAATAATTTTTCAAGATAAAAAATATGCATAAAAGAACACGTTGGTTTAGATGTATGAATTCGACTTGAGCAGGGAAACATTTAGCCAAAAATAATAAACCCTCGGATGATATTTTCTTTAAAAAAAAGCATTTGAACTCATTCAACTGAAATAGTTCTGGCATTTTGAAGTTCATCTAGTCAAAAAAAAAAAGTAACTCGAAATTCGAAAGATGAATTATCTAAAAGTTTCAGTCAAAAAGCTATCTTTTATTGCCCAACGCGCACTGCAAAATCGTTGACCCAAGTACCAGTTACAAAACATACTAGCATCTTTCCAGAAATTTAGTATTTCGCAAATCATTGTCCCTAAAAAAATTGGCTTTGCCAACACTTTAGGAAAAACACTCAACAAAAAATCATAAAGTCACACGCAAAAAAATAACGGTAACTGTTTACGACAAGTAAACTTAATATAGATAGGAAAAAAATAAACTTATAAAGTAACACGCGAGCATATGTTTCAGCAGACTAACAGATAATACATTTAACAACCTGAAATTCCGAAAATTTGGTTTAAACCGACTTTTTTTTCTACTAACTTTGATTGAATTTACATGAAACATGCCCTAACTCATTTGATAGGTCTCGCAGTATGACGTCTGAAATTAAGCGTCTTACAGATTGGAAAGTCCGATTTAACTATTCTATTGCGAAATAAACATCATACAATTAAACTTAAGGAAGAAGAAAAGGGAATAGACTAGCAAGTAAATAAAGAGGTCCACGTTGTTCTGTTTGAAATAATAAAATCGCAAAGCTTACTTTTTCTTAATTTGTTCTTACGCCAGAGGATCACTTCGAAAGGGCGTTCGACAGAGATGGATAGTCTTCTTCGAGAGGAGCGTATGTTCGACAAACGGGACAGGTCTCTTGCACAATGTACCAGATTTTAATACACTGAAAATACGAGAAGAATTACTTAATGTCAGATTAGGTGATGTTGTACATGTTGTGTCATTACTATTACACCTACTGACTCACCAGACCACAAACATTTCGGTAAATACCACAAACATTTCGTAACAAGTAAACCAAAAGGAACAATTAACAGAAAAAAGGAACAAGTTCCCGTTCCAGTTACTGATATTAAAGAAACCTAGGCTTTCCTAAGTACCTCAACAAAGGATACTGCGTTTCACACCATTCTGACCTCGGTACTATAACACGTCATTGTAAAGCTACCAAAAATATAAATTCTCATTGCTCACCTTTTTGTGGAAAACATGATACTGCGTTTCTCGCCATTTTGACCGCGGTACTATAAAACGCCATTGTAAAGCTACTAAAAATGTAAGTTCCCATTGCTCACCTTTTTGTGGAAAACGTGCTTGCACAGCAACACGTCTGTCTCCCCCACATCGATATCTTCGGTACAGATGGCGCACACGTCGCCGACGGTGTCAAACATGGGCGCGACGGGTGGTGGGACGATAGGCGGGACGGGGGTGTCCCACGTCGGTTTCCACGTGTCCACGGAGCTATGTTTAGGTTTGGAACACTGGAGAAAAAAATATTTAAAAAAATGCGTTCGGAGCATAAGATGTGGAAAGGCAAACTTGCACGACTTCAGTTTCCATTTTAAGTCATTCGTAATGAGCCTTTCATATTAGATTTGTTTTGCAGCAGTGGAGTTAGCACAGTCTTAAAAAATAGACAGCCACTTCTATTTGCCTTATTACTGAATAGCTTTCAGAGTTAACAAATTGACGCTCACTTTGTTGGTCAAATCGAAGAAGATCTCTTGCCGGATGTTATCCACAATGGTATTCACCGGCATCCCCGACAGACTGCCGCCATTTTTGGTACGTACGATCGCGATGAGTTCCGACAACTTAGCGCTGAAAAACAGAAAAAAACGAATCTGAACCAAAAAATGAGGACAAAAAGAGACTGCATCGAGCCAACATAAAACTTTCAAATGAATCTGCAGGCACAAATTCCCACGCGATTTCTATAAAGTTGATGTTGAAAAAATTAAATATCTCTATTTCATCAGAAAAACGAATTAAGCAAAGGGCAATCAATATTTACTAACCTATTGTACTGAGGAAACTCAGATTCCAGACGCATCAGGATACGCTCGTAGTGCGTCGTCGGAGCGATGGAGCTGCGCGATGGACCCTGCTATTACAAAGATTTAGAAATTCTAAATGAATTATTGTTTCCAAACTACAACTGCTAAAACAATTCCCTTAGACAAAAAAATTATTTTCACAACAGAAAACAGCGAAATACCCGTTTTAAGTTTGAATTAATTATTTTTTACTGAATAATTTAGAATAGGTTCCGAACTTATAAAAATTATCTTACCAATCCTATATAATAATAATGAGTTTCCGCCATTTTGTAAGCACAAATTCTTGTACTTAAAGACGTCAAACTCGTAAAGTAAGGACGTCGGAATCGTGTCAAATACACGTTAAAAATATTCTCCTAGGTAAGAAAATCTTCGACCAGGTCTCTAACCTTGGGAGAAGGGATACGCTTTGACGCGAATACGTTGGCAATAATAATTGGCAATACGTTAACTACAGTACAAAAATAGTAATAAAATGGATAAATTGCCAGACAATAAAACCTAAGAGGGGAAAATTTCTCCCCTACCGCGACAATCTTGCCAACGTCGGGGGAAGATGGTCGTCTGGCTTGACATATGCTGCTAGTGTCCGAGGCATTGCTCGTGAGTCTGGAGCGGTCGACCGCGAATCCGGCATGCTGCCCGCCTGGGTTATGCGACACCGGTGAAAGAGTCTGCCGAGCCGCGGCCAAATAAAACGAAGGCGGCGGGTAGGGCTGCACCAGATTGGACGCCGATGAGACAGGTGGATTGGGCGGCGATCTCTCTTTGGCCAAATTGAAGCCGAACGAATTTTCTGCGAAAGGATTTTAGAATTGACAATTACTTCTGTGCGTCCTTTCAGTGAATGACTGTAAACCTCGGACATACTTAAGCGCTAGTTTTGGTATTAATTAAATAAAAGTATTAATAATTTAATAGTTCATTTGTCAACATGGTACGAATACCTTGCAAGGTCCACGGCGGAGGAGAGTTGACGTCGGCAAAAGTGGTAGAAGTGCTGGCGCCAAACGGCACAAACGGTTTCCGCAGCGGAGCCAGTGATCTTACGGCCCCACGGCCATAACCCTTGTTAGGGCGGGCATCCGATTCGGCTTCCGACCGAACCGACTGGTTGTTGAGGAGCGGAAACATTTGATGAAGGACGTTGCCGGCCTGCTGCTGCTGACCGTCGTTGTTTCGACGCATCTTTGTGACCGGCTCGCTGGTAGCTGGACTTGCGCACCGCGAACCGATCGACTTACTGTCGACAGCGTTAAAACCTGAAAACGAAAAATAAAAAAGGATACAGAGAAATAAGTAATTATTGGGCGGCTCTCTTACAGGTATAACTAGCGGTACTTCACGTCCAAATGGCGCAAGCCACAATGGTGAAGTGGCGAAACTGTGCTGGGTAATTCAAAGATATCTGATCATTGAAACAAATTTCCGAAGTCAGTTTTGAACAATTTTAAAACGCCCTTTCGCTATTTCGACGCAACGCCATTTCGTCGTTGCGCTATTTTGCTACTGCACCATTTTTCCCGCGCAATTATGAAATGACTCTTAACCAGCTTATCTACTTTCTCGCATTCGGAAAAGTACGGTTGTCGTAGAGAGCATCCGCCAAGTGTGCGGCGATCCCAGGGTAAAGTAACGCATAAACCCATGTTTCTTCAGATTTGTGGCGAATTAGAAAATTGATGCATCAATTTAAATCTAATAAAAATGTAGCCGTACCACAAGAAATTTCAAATTCGAAATGAAACTTACCACTGTGAGAGATATCATCAATTTGACTATATCTTGGCATGCGCTGTTGTTGATGGGCTAACTCTTCCTGAAAATATTGTATTATTTGTTATCAATTTTTTTTTTAAGATCGTTCCAAATTTTAAACCACAGCTTATAGTTCCAGAGTCGTGTAATTAAATAGGCGATTGTCCAGTATACAAATGATACAATTCGGTATGTACCTACCCGTAAGAAGAGGTTCTCGTTCTTCAGAGCCGCCAGATTAAATTCCATAGCTTTTAACGTATCATGCATTTGCGCAACATCGGTCTTCGCTTTTTCCCAATTGTCACTGCGAAGAAAACATGAAATAAATAAATAAATAAACAACAAAGCAAGTACCGCGATCGATCGGGAAACATCGACACTCTAGTAAGTGTCAGAGGGGGCTTTGCTGTAAAGCTAAACAAAATACGTGCTGCCCTGTTTTATAAATGTGTAATGCACTTGCGAATCAAACTTACATGCTCTGCTGTATCTGTTTGGAATTTTGAATAAATTGGCACTCCATTATTTTCTTGTCTTGGTCGCATTTTTTGGTGCAGGCGCTCCTCGCGTTAAGTTCCTTTATAGTCGCCTCAGTTTTCTTGGTAGACAAAGAGAACAATCATTCATATTTTAAGACACCCAAAATTGCAATTAAAATAAAATAAAAAATTGTAGGTGAAGAAAAGAAAATGTAACGAGTAGTTATTGTCATTCGACCTGTAGACGGATAAAAAAAAAATAAAAAACGAAAGGGCTTAAAATAATCAGAAAAAAATTTGGTTTGCGACTTCACTATAATTTCACGTACCAAAGTCAGTTGTAGCAATTCGTTGTTCAGAATCAAGTTCTGGTTTTTTCCCGTCTTTACTTCAGTTTCAAGCGCGGTACATTTACCTTCCAATGCAGTAAACTTGTTCATCAACTGCTCGTATTTGAGCTCAGACTTTAGCAAAAAATCCTATGAATGAAAAAAAAACAGAAGTGACCACAAAGACCCAATGAAAATAATGAAAGTAGGAAGGACATAAATATCCTTATTTCATGCCAAAATAAATTTGACCATATCATGGTCGCACCAGGAAATCACCAGTAAATTTGTGGTAAAATCTGGAATGACACAAGCATTAAGGATATACTATCCGGGTCACACAGCACCCTCTCGAAAAAAAATTTATAATACTCAAAATAATTCCAAGAAAAAAAAATTAAGTTTTAATAAAATCCCTAAAGCGGCATTTTTAATCCATAAACATCGAACGCAGATTCCAAGCCGATAACACCACTAACCTTGTGATATTCGCTACTGGTCAGATAGTCGCCGCCGATGTCCCTCAGCGTGGCGACCACCTCCTCCGAGAAGAACTTGACCGTCGCGCCCAGGTTCCGCTGACCCAAGTCCTGCAGATCCAGACACACACGCGCCTTGGGCACGTCGTCCAAATCGTGCAGCTGCTTAAGCAGGATACCGATGGCACGGGCTACGTGAACCCGGTTGGGAAAGGCCGGAGTGACGCGCCCAGGCAACGGCGCAGCCAACGCGACATCATTCGACACGTCGAGCGACATGGGCGTGGAAGCCCGAGGCAGCGAGTCACCGCTCGAACGTCCATCTTCTTCCAGTAGACCGTCAGTCTGCGACACGACGCTCTGTTCGCAGTGGCTCTCCTCTGCCAGGGACATGCTCTCCACCGCTTCGTCATGGACGTATTCGATGGGGGAGGTCTCACAGATCATCGAGACGTCGCTGTCGTTGGCGGGTAACGCGGCGGTGGCGCCCTCGTCGCAGTCGCTGGTCGGCGCAGAGCGGATGGCCTGGACGGCATTCGGGGAGGGGAACGCGAAAAGCTTGTAATAGGCCGGTGGCAGCGAGATGGCGATGTTGGGCAGCGAGGTGAACCGGCAGAGGGTTTCCGGCTTGGCCTGACGACCTACAGATAATAAACGTAAAAATATCGACAGTTATTATTTTTAAATTTTTATTTGTGATCACTGTAGTAAATGTTACAACAGAGATTTTGTACACCTCGTGTTGTTATGGCAATTTTACTACCAGTAAGCGTTATTATTATGTTTTTGACAATTATTGTCAAAAGTGAAATTTTGTACCCCTTTAAACGCCTGAGCATCTTTTAGAGGGACACATTAAAAAAAAAACACTCCTAAGAGTTTTTTTTGTCATTGCAAGCTCTTCCTCTCTCCTTCACGGTATCGCGTGATTGGCTTGCTTACCTTAGTTTGCCTAGCCTAACAAGAGGGTTATAGACGAGTCGCCTCACGCTCACGAAATAACAAATACGAATACGAACTGATGGCTCAGTGGGTATGGGGACATGCTACGAAGCCAACGGTCCCGGGTTCGATTCCCGGCGCAGGCTT
>JAUJYS010004441.1:0-11966 GCA_033995665.1 Melogona broelemanni | reverse complement strand
GAATAGCCAGGCTGCAGGATCCACCCCTAAGCTATGGACTCCCTAATGGAAGATCAGGGGTGACGCCAGTACCCCAGACTAACGAATAAACGAAAACCTGCGCCTGGAATCTAACCCGGGACCGTCGGCTTCGTAGGATGTCGCCATACCCACTGAGCCATCGGTACGTACTAATGTGTATTTAATCGTACTAATAGGTAGTAATCGGTATGTAATAAATAACGTAAGATGATTAAAAGTTGGGAAATTCTAAGACACTGCTTTATAAAATGAAACACTGACCTTACCCGTCTAAATCCCCTCTAACGAGAATTATGTGGAAGAGCACATTTTCACCAGTACCTCTGGATCGAATAACGAAAGCTTGAGCCGAGAATCGAACTAGGGATCGGCGCACACATGGCGGAAGCTTTACTGCTGAGCTGCGACGACCGCACATTCAGCAACATACAACTCGAAATATCGTATCCATTTTGTTTTTGTGAACTCCTGCTTCTTTTCAAAGAATAAAAAAATCAAATTTATTGAATAGTTGGCGAAATAGGAAATTGTGTCGAACCATATATCTTGTTTGGGGAGGGGAGAGAGAGAGAGAGAGAGAGAGGGAGGGAGGAAGATGTAGGGGAGAGTGACTGAGCGAGAGAGAGAGAGAGAGGATGGAATTTTAAATTGAAACTTTTCTGCGGTCAGTGCTTGGTGGGAAGCGAAGGACTTTGGCGCGTGCGGACAGCTATGAAAGCATTCTTATGTATGATTTACAGGCGTAATACATATTCTTTATTTGTGAAATCCGAACGGGGAAAGTGGTGAAGGTGAACTACTAGAAGCCAGTCAATAGAACCCTCGAGGCTTGGAAATAGTGAGGCGCGATATTTTAGAAAGAAACTATGATAGTTTAAACTGTTTACAGAATCTGACTTTCGCCAATGCAGGGAACGTTCGTCGAACAGAACTTACTTGAAAAACCAAAGAATTATCTCCCATAATTTTTTTTGTATATTGATTTGTCATTCTTTTTCTTGTTTTCTATCCATTTTTGAAGTTAAAAACTTATGTACCCGTATCTATGATCAACGCAGCAAATGGTAAATTGAAGTCATGCGTTTGATCACCGATTAAGGTTTCTATTAACAGATCTTCGGCAGATTTGTCATTTCAAAAAACATCCGAATAATTTTTTGACAATCCTCAAAACGCTGTAATGAATATCACTGCAGGAGATTCTGCACCCCTCATTTGTAGAGGGGCACATTTTCACAAGTACCCCGGGATCGAATCAACGAGAGCCTGAATGTATCGATAGCAACAAATAATCGCGCAGCACCACTAGATAAATCTGTCCGCGCATTGATTGTGACCACTTGGAAAGCTGTGCTGCGGTCAACTCCGGCGAGCCGCGCAACCGCAAGTGACGAACGGCACCGTTGGCTGTGTACCATCAAACGATCGCCATAACAGTCCGCATTTCATCTCATTCAAAGGCCGCCGTCTCCGCTCGTTGGCTGCGTTAGGCCATTGGCGGCTCACTTTGGTCATGTATAGCGAAAGTATAGTTTTAAATTCCAGCGGAGATCATTGCTCAATTTTTTTGCAGTTACCACTGCGTCCAACGGGAAAAAAAGGCAAAGAAACTATAGATAGAAATTTATGTGCCTAGTCTAAGGTCCAGCATTTCTAAAAGGGAAATCGAGTAGTAAAATATGACATTTCGCAATTGCAATTGAGATGGGGAGAGAAAGAGCCAGAGAGCTACCAAGAGACGATCGTATAGTGGATGGACAATGCGGTGCAACCATTATGACGTAGACACGAGTAGAGTTTATGACCATTTTTTTCCTCCACGTGCGTGCATACACTATCCTCATAGTACCCTTCCTTATAATGGACACCCAAACACTGGTCAGCGGGTAATATGTGGATGATACGCTTTATCGCAAGGTGACGCATATCATGTTTGATGATTTTACTAGTGGCGCTATGTCCATGTGATAAATCCCAATTTATCAGCGGCAGCACTAGAAATGTGTAGCAGTTATCAGTTACCCAATAGCACATCTGATTACCATAGTAACGATCACGGTTCAATACCAGTCAAAGACCTTTCGGAATTTTTTTTTAACCGAACGCCTGCATTCGAAACTGACGTATGTCATTATTCGTTATCCCGGGCGGCCTCACGGGGATTCGCATTTTGACGCAAATTAAAAAAAAAAACCAATGACCTGTTAGAATTGCAACTTTGCCCTCAAAAAGGGAGAAATTGGCAAAATTAGATTTTCGAAAAACTAATATTGTTCCAGTAAATTCAGCAACATTTGATAAATTGAGAATTCGTAAACCGATAAGACTCCTGACTGCGGTGCCCGACCCCACCTTGCGTGACTGTTGGGCAATTCCATTTTGAAAAAATCCGCGAGGAACCAGATCCAGTTCGCGTTCCTTTCAATAAAAATTGAACACAGAACGCTGCAGTTCCAGTTCCTACATAAAATGAAGGAACCAAGACGTTTCTAAGTTTCTAAACCCCCGGCGCGTGCACCATGATCAAATAGCTTTTGATACAACAGACGGGCACGGATAAACTTCCATGCGCCAACATGTGGGCACCTGTTCTCATGAGGACACCGCGAGGGAGGCTGACGACGTGGATTGATAATGGCCATTCCGAGTAGCCACACCATTAGGCCTACTGCAAAATAGATTCAAAAAACGGGGAAACACGAGTTGATCATGCAAGTCAGAACTGCGTGACCGCGCGCGCCAGCGAAAGCCAAGCAAACGAAAATAAAATATTGTGGTCACAACAGCGTCCATCTCAAAATCCATGATCACCATTTTTCCTAATCTCCGTTTCCCGAAAATGTTCAAAAACATAGAAATACGCTCACGTTACACGAATGACCCGATTCAAGTAATACAGCATATATACATACCAGATTTGTATCTTAAAAAAAGTATTTTTTCCAGATATTAGTTGCTCTGGCCGAAATGGTTGAATCTTATTTAAAGGAGCCACTAGTCAATATAATTGCGAGTAACTGGCGAGTAATTAAGATAGTGACACTAAGGGTACATAGTCTCATGTAGTGACGCGAACTATTTACTAGTGATTAAGAATAAAAAATGTCTGAATCTAAATTTACTTCGCTATTTGGGAATGATTAGAGAAAATTCCTCTGTAGAAAATCTAAAAGTTTCAAAATGCAGAAAAGACAAGCACTGAGCACTTAGCTCTTCCAGGTTTTAATAGATTTTTACAGCGAGTTCAAAATTGAGTGGTCTAATAACCAAAGGATATCCAGAGATCTCAGGAGGATAAAAATTCGTCTCTAGTTCAGCGAGAGCGGCAATCATCATCATGATGGTTGTGTTTACTTTTGACCATAGAATAAATGCGTGCATGTAAGAAATTTATATGTCTTTATTTATACGTCAGAAAAGTGGTTATAATATCTTGGGAGGGGGAAAAGCGATGGATAGCTGGGAAAAAAAAACTGGGCGCGGGGTCACTAAAAGCTTTGAGCCGTAATGCTGCTGTTGATCCATCTCTAGTGAACGGGCATTTGCCCAGTGTGTCACGAGGGAAAATGGATACCGGTTTCGCCCTCAAGAAGAAAAGCATTGAAAATCAAAATATAAAATTATAATAATAAAATTCACTAAGAAATATTTTCATTTAGTGGCATTCTTACAAAATATTACATTAAAAAATAAGATCAATATTTATTCAACATGCGTCGACGAAAAAAGCATAACATTAAAAGCTTGCTTTTTTAATTTTTGATTTTTATCAAAATTTTGTTTTGCCTCTGAATAAAATATTCTAACGGTAGATAGTTTTCACAACGTTGGAAACTAACATTATTACTAAATATGATGGCAAAATTAAATCGAGCATGGCAGAAAAATCAAAATACGTGTAGACGAAATAAAATGAAGCATGGTAAATTTTGGTACGTCCATTATGCATATTCCATCTTCGCCATCTTCATGAAACGGGAGAGTAGCTTCAGTGGTCAGCGTCAAAGCGAACAGCTTTATGTACACAAAAAGAACGCACGCGAGAACGACATCAATCAAGATATTTCGTATAAACATTGCTCTATGTGCTCGCATTGATGGATGCAGTAAGTGCATGCGTATACAAGAAAATCTGTTTTATAGACTAAGAGACGAAAGTAAATCTATGACCACATACGAGTGTAAGGGAATGGCGATCATCTATTTGATCTACACTTGGACATGTTTATCTAGGATAGGAGGTTTCAGTGAATTCTTTGGATTACACTGCATTAGATACGCTTCGTACAAAACCCCCCCCCATCATCCCACCTTAGGAACACACGGATATAGGTAGCCACATGCGGCCCGCTCGTGCCGCATGCTTGCCAACCCCCAACATGACACCCTTCGCCACAAACTGGTATTGACTTACCCCAAAAATATGTATCGCAGTGGTGAACAGATATGATCATGGTGATGATGATAGCCAACATACCAAATATGATCATGTTTATTCAATAAAATGACGCCAATGTCGATCACAGAGGCCATCACGACTGTACAGGATACTCTGCACATTTGGACATTATCTGGTGCAGCATATTGCCTCCTTAGGTATTTTCGCGCCACCCTGTACGAGCTCATAGCGAGCGCTATGAAAAGCTCCTCCCGACGTGGCTTCGTGTATGGCACTGGTGCTATCCAATTTAACAACAGTTAGGCTGATTTCTTTTACGATCGCTCGTTAGACTCGTTGGAAACTCAGAATAAATCATCTACTCAGAATAAATCCTAGCCCACAATCATCTTTTTAATAATAAATTTGACGTTAAAACATAAGTTGTTAAGTATGCTAGCAGCCTTGGGGCGCGCAATAACCGTTAATCCGAAGTATTAAAAATTTTTTGATAGCAATGAAGATTTATTGAATTTCAAGGCATTCATCAGGACAACACCTTGGCAAACTAGTCAAACTTATCCAAAAGCAAACTGAACGATTACTCGACTACTTCAGTCCGATTGCAGCGAACGAATCTACGCCAAGTACAATGTTCGGTTATATGAAGCGCAATTTGTTAACCAAAACTAATAAAAATGTGAAAATAAACAGAAAATAGGGTTTCGGCGACAGCGCGATTTAATGATCTTTAACGTTAAGAACATTTGCATACGAAATTATGTAAATGACAATGGGCATGCGCATATTTTTTAATTCCAACGCCTCTTATTTTGAATGTGATTATAGCTAGAGATTATTTTTAATTACCCCTCAAGCTCCATCGTTTTTGCGATTCAAAACCCCGCAGTTTTTTGTGCCAGCCGTTCCGTTCATACATATTAACAAACATTATTTTTACAGTGATCTACACAGACCAATAATTAGCCACATAATTTCAGATATTGTAAGATTACGCATTCATTCGTACGCTGGCCCAAACAAGAAGAAAAACAATCTAACAAGATAATATATTAGATAAAATACAAAATACTGGTTAGTATTCAACAGGGACTATTTTTTGACTTTGGTAAAAACTACTGTTAGTTCACATCTACTGGAAGGAATATTTACATCCTGTATGCGGCCACCACGTGTCGCCCCAGTCCTAAACATTCTCCACCGCAAACATGCAGTTATTTTTTAGTGCGATTAAACCTAATCCGTCAGCCACAGCTTGCAGTTTAAAAACCCAAGAACAATGGCAAGACGCCGACATCCGATTACGACTTGGAATTAGGCGACGTGGCGTGAAAAAAACAAATCGTAAATCAGCATCGTCGCCGAGGTTAAGATTTCCCGGGTTTTTTAGTCAACAAGTTCAGGATGAAAACTCCAGGCTAATCACAACTTAGAGAAAGTTTGGCTAAGTACGTGTTCTGTGAGCAACAAAGAAGTTTTTTTTTTTATTTATTTCAGCTAAATAAATTATCGAATATGCCTAATATAGACAATTCTTCAGCATATGCCTATCAAATTTTTATCTAATCAGTTTTAATTTTGTCACATCTAACATGGCATTTCTCACATGGCCTTCGAATAAAAACAAGCATGCTATTTTTGTCAGTGTTAAGACAATTTTAATTGGTAATGCAACAAAAAAAAATTGCTACGCAAACACAATTTATAGCCGCGATAATTACCCAATTAAGAGTCGATGGACACTTATGAAATTATTTTTTTGCTGATACAGCTTCGATGTCGCCAATATCATAGCGCAGCGTGTATGAACAAGCGAATGCATCTATCAGTTGTAACTAGTAATCTCGAAAGTAAGAAAAAACAGCTCACAAATTAGCATTTCACTCGTACGCCTGTGCACCCAGACCATCGCTTGCGCGTTCATCAATAATCCGGACTGTTATAATTTACACAGAAGCGCTTAGGCACATAGTGAAAGCTAGGCACGAAAGAAGCGAGCATAGAATAATTGGAATTAACAATAATCGAAAACAAGACTTAAATATGCATTATTGATTCCGTACTCAACGCAAGATCTATTGTCAGGGCACAAACCAAAGAAAGTGCAGGAACATGAAGACGTTTGACGAATTAGAATTTATTCCGCGAGACAAAAACCAAAACGAAGACAAAGTTATACAAAAGTATCGAAAACCGGCAGCAGAGTTAAAACCAGAACATTCATTTGTCACGCTCGCGTCGCCTCTCCCTCAGACTCACGCAGCACGCGCCGGTCACGCGTGGGCGAGTCCAAACATCCGAGCCGAAAGGGGTGCGGGAGTCTGACACTATCAACAAATTTGGAACAGACATTTTTAAAAGTTGGGTTTATTTGGAAAATTAGAAGTTAGAATTCTGGTAACGTTATTCCAATATTTCTTTACAAGATTTTTTCATACAGTTATAGCGAAACATTTAGCTTAAGGTAATTAAAGCCTTGCCCTCACCCAGTCAACTAATTTCACGCTCATACAACATATACCTTTATAAATTTAACTTTAGAACCCATTCCTAATTACAAATTAGGTATATCCAGCAATTTTTCTCAACTACTCGTCCGACCTACAATACATGTAGACACCCCACCTCCCATCAGGCAGAGTTTAAACGATAAAATAAACCTACACAGTGTATTTTATTGTGAACACAGCTAATTCAGGTATTTACAGCTGGTAAACTTATTTAAAACCCCTATACATATGCAGCAGACTGGTAACTGTCACGAAAGAATGAATTCAATTATCTAGCCATCAACGCAAAAAAAAAAAAAATAAATTGAAGTTGGACAGAAAAAAACTATGGAGGTAGCAGAAGAAAAAACATCACTCGAAAGAGACGCCAGGGGTTAGTACTTCATGGGAACACGGTTTGCAAATTCTCCATTAGCATCAATCAAGAGGGGTTGGGGGGGCTGGCGACGCAGCGCTGCCTATCCATTTCATCGTTTCACTTTTAATTTCGTCACAACTAGTCACGTGTGCCGCCGAGCTTCCCCAACCATCGCCATCGGTTAGCGTCAAAAGGAGTTTTCTATCTGGCTACACGCATGCTAGAGTCTATACGCACCGACTGTACACTTGTACATCGTGGACTGCGCGTGCGCAGAACGTATAGGTGCGTGTATTTGAAATGAGCGAGCACAGCCAAAACATTCTGGGAGGAGATTTAGTTTCTCGGTCTTGTAACCGGGTTCCCCCGCGCGTGATGTTGCCGCTGCTGTCACGCAGTTTGATTTCGGCATGCAGCGTGTTTTGCCCCCATTTTATGACAGGAGAACTACCGAGTTGGTTGCAAGGACGCGTACTCACTAGACTTGTATGGAGACTCTAGGTAGGAGAGATTTGAGAAAAATTAAATTTTATCGCGCCAGGAGGAAATGAGGTTTTCTCCGCAAATCATTCACTAGGTGAGAAGTGAACCCAGTCGAAATTTCCCAAAATCGCTTAAATGAGGCTGCTTTATTTCGAAACTTTTGCTTGATGAGAATAATATTTCATATTTTTTAAATTAAAACTTTATTTTAATTTTTAATTTTTTTTTTACAATTAATGCAAAAATAATACAAATTATTACATGGCTTGATTGGTTAAGAAGTTAGTTCAATCGTGAGTACTTAGCTACACTCACTATATCTCAGAAATTAAATTATGCTTTATTGTTGCAAAATTTATGATGCAAAAAAACTGATACATCCGACAAACGTTATACACTTATGGAAAATGTAATTTGAGATTAATTTCCAGCACCACGTGATTTTAACCTAGAAAATGTTGAAATCATCTGTTTATCAGAATATTATGAGCATTGTCATCTACAGTTCAAATTTACTTCAATTTTGCACAATCCCTTTAAATATATTTCTCCCTATATTTACACCATGGAGACTCTGGTACAGCCCCAATTACATCAACACTAATTTATTATACCAACTATGGAACCTATTCCAAATTATGGCGCGGCGCGTTGTCAAAACCGGTAGTAAAATTACATTTCACCCAACAATGTATGCGCTTTGTTGGTGCAAAAAAATTGAAGTAAGCTGGCCACATATTGTCACGTCCCCATTTCCGCGAATGGCTTTCAGTTCGCGTCAACAAAAAATGTATCTTAACCCCGTTTAAAGTGGAGTCTTGACGGAATGACAATCCGTCCCTCATTTCACTTGCTTTACAAGAACTCCATTCACAGTTTTCAGTATGGTAAAAACAGAATGCACTGTGTGAATAACGAAAAGAAGTCATAAAATGCATTTCGAGAATGAGAAGTACGGAACAATTAAAAGCTACAGTTATTTGGCTACATGGCCGACGTTCATACAGCCGGTATATATTATCCAGTGTTTCTTACGATCCTTTTCAAAAGGACTCGTTCGCGTTCTTCGTTCCTCCATAAATGGATATCCGTGCAATGCTAGATTAGTCCATAAATGTATAGTAGCGAGGACGTTCTTCATTCCTCGATCATTCGATTTTAAAAAATAATGAAAAAAAAAATGAGTTCAATTCGGCAGTCATTAGATTTTTAGCGCAATTTTCGAACTAATTGAATGACAAATAACTGTCGCCAAATTCTCACAAATTCCTTGTGAATTTCAAAAGGTCAAATGGAACGTCCTGAATCATTTGACGTTCCTAAAAAAAATAACGAGGACGTTCCAACGTTCCTCAAATGAAGCGAATTCCTTGAAACGAGACGTTCCTATCCATCACTGATTCGCCAGACAAACTAGTCTGGCAGGGGATGAACATTTATCAAGTCAATATTTGCTATATACGAAAGCAGGCGAAACCGATATTTCCTATACAACACAAGATAGACAATTTAAGGCATATAATTAGGACATTATTGCATCCTTCACGTATATATCTACCCAGTACCCTAATTAAAATTTTAGAAATTAATGCGTAAATATGAAAGCTAGATGAACCTGTCAAAGACTTAAAAACCTCGACAAACATTTAAAAATTATAAAACTAAAATTTATTTTCGTGATCTTAGTAGGAAATAAGTTGTGCGCTAGCGCATGGTCTACAAAAAAAGCATGTCAAAAAGTATCGATGGTGTTTGAGTACATTCGAAACAAAAGCTTGTTTGTTTTCAATGGGGAAAAAAAATTGTTCGAGCTTTCATTTTAGATCTACAAATCTGAACGCAACTCCATGTTAGCCTGAATATGTCTATTTATATTCATTCACAGAACTCCCAAGTTATTCATAATTTGTGTAATTTCATGCGAGCCCATAATAACGGCTACACTGTTACGAAAACTAACAGGGAACACTTTTGTAAATAAATCTGAACGCAAATTAGCTGTGCCAACTACATACGCATGGCAGAGCTTGGTATCTGTTTCGAAGAATCAACACTAGATGGCGTCACCTCATGAAAATTCCTTCCTGCATTAGACATCGCTTGTGACCATTAAATTAGCTGTGTGCACAAAAGCACCCAACTATAATTTAGCGGTGCACGAGACGAACCTTCAAACAAAACGGTGGTGCAATTTCATTAGAGGGGAAAGAAAAAAATATCCATCTTCGTATTCGTTCGACTCTACAACTAAGAAGCGAATACGCACAAAACTGAACTTGAAAAAGCAACCCCCGACTAAACAATATTTTCTTTCTGCATTGCACCGGACCATAAAACGGGGATTCGACAGTAGAGGGACAATAAACAAAAAACATTCGTTCCCCGCTTTGCCTGTCACCGATGGTGGTGCCATCTAAGGACAGAACAAGCAACTGAACGTTCAAGCAAAAGTATGTTTGGTGGTTAAAATGTGCAACAGAGTGTTGTGGATTAAAGTTCTAACATGAACATAAACGGAAGACATTTGGTCAAAATATCAAAACCAACTAACTATTAAAACTAAATCAAAATACTTTATAAAAATACTAAAATCAACACGAAAATTGAGAAAATCTGCCTTTTTAAATTGAAAATGTATTTAAAAACACAGGGAATTTTATTTTTACTTTTATAGCATTCCGCAATAATTAAAACTATTTCATTGTTGGCTACATTACAGTTGAATAAAATTTTGTTTTTTGTAGCATAGAAAGCATAAGTATTATTACTAATAATTTGCATTTTATTGTAATTTAGAATTGCAGTGATTTTAAATTTATGACTTCATTGCTTTGGCGTGTACTCTTATGAATTTAATTCCCACTTATTGCTACACCCCAAAATATAATTATCCTGATTTCACATATATTTCTCAATCTTTAACTTCCTCTTTAACTAAATAAAAAAAAACATTTAAATGTTCATTCTCCCGTGAGATTTTTTACTTACGACCACAAAAAAATAATGGTAGAACTAACATTTCATCGGTACTCCGAATAAATGATCCCATTTCGAGAATCGAACCCGGGACCGCCGAAAATAAGGGGGTTCGCTCTTCCGGGTAAAAGCTCTACCGACAGGGCTATTACACCAAAATAAAGCGTTATTGCATCATAGAAACTCATTCATCACTCAAGTCTGACACTGAAGCCCCCGGACAAAGTCATCCAAAACATGCCGTCATTGCTACACTAATTTGCCGCCAACCGCAGCCCCGATTTTCCCCGCCCCGCGCACTGGAACTCCATTGAATAACCATTGACCATCCGTTTAGCATTCGAGACACGTCGCCATCCCCATCAATGGACGGGGTAAAATGGTCGCGCGTGGCCCGGGTCAACCACGTCGGACCCAACTCCAACCTCTATCACTTTCCCCTTGACCTTTCCCTGCCTACTTTCTATTTAAACCTGCCCCGCATTTACCACTTTGCTTTCACTTAACCCCCTCACTCTAAGACCTGTCCCAATTTCCCTCTTCACCTCCAAAAAAAAGGTTTATTTATATGTACACCTCGTCCGCTAGACCGTAAAGATTTTTAGCCTACGCAAATAGGTAAGGTGATGTTGCAACTTTCCCCTTTACCAATTCGATTGACGACGCGACCCCCTTTCCCTTTCACCTCTTGTGTGGAGCGAAAACCATCTGCACGCGCTCCCACGTAGCGAAGGATCTGGAAGGTTAAGTCTTTCACCACTGATGTGGTCCGAAGATGTTTCGAATATTTTGACAAATGAAATTTGAGATAAAGACAAAAAATAAAAAATTAAAGATTATGCAAAAAAACACTTTAAAGAACTAATAACATCCAAAAAAATTAAATATATATATAATAATTAGTTAATGAACCACTCAATTAGTTAAATAGAAAAAAAATACAGATTAACAAAGCATGAAGCATTGCTGGCCATCAATGCATCAATCTGGGGGAAAATCCTTTTGATTAATCTTAAAATTTGTACAAGGCAACGCAACAATTTTTTTTGTGGGGAAATTTCCCTTACTGTAGTGAAGATCAATACAGAAGATTTTACCCCAGGAGAAGGGTACCCGAAGACTACCATTTGTGTTGCTTAGACAATATGTCAAGGGCACATTTTCACCAATACCCCTGGATCGAATAAACGAGAGCTTGAACCGGGAATCGAACCCGGGA